>SKCR01053253.1:0-45711 GCA_019454045.1 Zanthoxylum bungeanum | reverse complement strand
AACTTTCATCTTTTAGTAATGAATTGGTTGATTGTATGGAGAGCAATTAATTTATGAAGATATATTTTTCGGTTGGGTCCTTGTTGGAAAGTGGGCTGCCCTATAGGCTTTAATTAGGTAAGAGAAGATAATTGAGTCATTGGCCCAAATTTGATCTGGGTACTGTTTGGAGGAATTGGGCTATATCTGATATAAGGTCTGAGGTGAAAAGATAATATGCTATTGGTCCAAATTTGGCACGTACACTATAGGAAAATTAACGTCCAATAAGAAGATGACACATGTCTTGGAAATGGTGGCTAATAAATTGAGAACCATTATCAGCTACAATCTCTCTTGACAGCCCAAACCGACATTTGATGTTCTTCCAAATGAAGGTTTGCACTTCTCGGTCTCGTATATTGGCGAAAGCTTCCGCTTCAATCCATTTGGAGTAGTAGTCTGTGAGTGCAAGCATGTAGACTCGTTGTCCTGGGGCGGTTGGGAGTTTGCCAACGATATCCACCCTCCATTTCATGAATGGCCAAGGAGAAAAAATGAGGTTGAGTCTTTCTGGTGGTAGGTGCGATATTGGGGCGAATCTTTGACATTTCTCACATCTACGGGTGAAGTCTGCAACATCGGCTCGCATTGTGGGCCAATAGTACCCTCCCACGTGAGCTCGGCATGCAAGGCTCCCTCCCTCTAAGTGATTTCCACATTCTCCTTCATGCAACTTTGCCAATACGTATTGGGCTTCCTCGGTAGTGGGGCACTTGAGATATGACCCAAGAGAAGGACCTTTTCAAGATCTGACCATTATACAAGGTGAACCTTGCAGCTTGGCGTTGAGTTTTGCGAGCCTCGCGTTTGTCTTTGTTGGGGTTGGTGCTCAGAGCGCCAATCCGAACCGTATTTATGTCTGATTCATGAATACGAACATCCCCTTTTCCATAATATTACCGTTGCACCTCTTGTTTTTATATACGTATTTGATCTGATTATAATTAGATCGAAACTAAATGTGGTTTAGTGAATATATATATATATTAGACAAAGGCCTGATAATATATAATGCAGTACACAATTACAAAGTTAGTTTGTAATTGACATTGGGAAGTGTCACTGCTAAATGTATATTATCAAATATAGTTCCTGTCAAGATTTACTAATACATGTCGGTTAGTCAAATCCGTTGAGACCAGTACATGTCGTATATCGTGACTTGGTCCGATGGTTTATCCCAATGAACCATGAGTCTTGGGAGACTCGTATAGACGTGTAGGTGTTTATAGTGGATAAACACTGAACGACTCACCGAAGATTCTTAATGGATGGTACACCAACGTCAATAAGAATCTTCTCGGGTTGAGTAGCATAGTGGTCCTTCGATTTGAGACACCACTGTGGATGTATGAGACATCCTCCACACTTAGATGGCAGTCACGTCACCGATCTATTTAGATCAGACCTCCGCATGTTCGTTGGGTGTGGACCGATCCTCAGGATATCTTGTGTGTATCAAGATAGGATCCGTCAGTTCTGTGTACAGAACATATGTAGTCCATATATGATTAGCAGTCTGTTAAATCCGTGGCCACAGTATACTTCAGAAGTAAGTTCCGAATGTTATTTAGAGATTGCTAATAGATACATCGACGGGATAATACCTCTAGAGATTTGACGTTTACATCTATATCTCTGGTGTTATCCGGATACCTGTGACGGAGGGATTATACGTATGCAATGACCTCGACCTGTATGATTCAGCTAGTTTATCTGTGATCATCATAATTTACGGGTGGGTAAATATGGACACAAAATTGGATTTTGTGACGGATATACCTGAATCTAGAGAGTCTCACTAATGAAATATACTCGTAGAGCACTAGGGCAACTTTTATGAATAATGATGATTATTTATAAATCGTTTAAACGTTAAACGAAATATACATGCGAACGAGCCGAACCGTCATTTCCTAATTAATGTGTGTTTGTATTTAATAGATGATATTATTAAATACACATTAATAAATTGTCAAATAAATGTATTTGACATATATCATTAATATATGTATTTGAGATATTTAAAGTAATATAATACATATATTTGAGATGTTTGTATTTAATTAATTATTTAATTATTTAATTGTTAAATGATTAATATAATTAAAATATAAATATCTCACCAAATGATAAAGTTAGGAAATGATTATAAGTGTTTATTGTTGACTTTAAAGTAAAGGAAATGGTAGTCAAATTGGATTTGACTTCTTTGATATTTGTTTAAAATGTTTAAAATTGAAATATCATTTTCCTTTAATTTTAAGTGTAATTTTCGGCCATATACCTAAATGAATATAATTGTTATATTTTTGAGTTGCTTTTGTTGACTTACTTTAGATCATTAAATGGTTTGATGATGATTAAAGCAAGTTGATAAAGCAAAATTAAATGAAATGAAAAATATCTAGATATTTGTATATACACCTTAAATTTCGGCCAATGCTAAATTTGTGGAGTATATATTGTTTTGTTTCATCTTTTAGGGTTTAAGAAGTTCATTAGATACAAAAGAAACACAAAAGTGGTTGAGAGAAAAGTTTGAAGAAAAGAAGGAAAAGCTTGGAAATCTTAAGGTTTTGTAAGTTTTCTTTCAAATCTTCCAACATGAAAAATATTTCAAACATGCTTAGCTTCATCTTGTGTTGCTTTTATGTTGTCTCTCTACTTATAGTTTGTAAGTAAGCTTGAAATGGTTTCAAAGCTTTACTTTTGATTTTTAGAAAATCAAGTTGCCATTCTAGAGTTAGTAAGCCACTCCTTAGTGACCTAGAATTGTTCTAGATTTTTTTCAAAGTGGTGAGGCTAGATTGGTGAAGTATTGAATGGATTAAAGTGTTGGATTTTGTAAATTTGGTGAAATTGGACAATTTGATGAAATTGAAATATTAGGGTTCATAACCCACTCCAAATTTGGGGCTTTTCATATATGTGATGTATTATGGTATGAATATGGTGCATGTAAATTTTTGGGTTGATTGGATTTGATCTTGGCATCTTTTGAACAAAAGGGACCAAAATGCAATTACTTGAAAATTTGGGGGTTGTCACGGCAATTAGGAAAAAATTGGAGATTTGTGTTAAATCTGATTTTGATGCATTAGATGTGTTGAAAAACATTTTAGAAATGATTTAGAATCATCCAAAATTGTATTTGACAACTTTTGGGCTAAAATAATCAATTTACAAAGTTTTGGGGCAATTCGGTAATTGCCAAGAAATTTGATCTATTGTGTAATTTTTCAGAATTTGATAATTGGATAATTAAATAAATAATTTTATTTGATTGATCCGAGAAAAATTTTTGAAATCGGAAAATTTTGATTTTCCACATTCTGCTGCGTTACCGATATTCCTCCTTAAAACCCAACAGTCTTGTGGGAGTGTTCCTTCTTGAAAGTATTTCACTAATGGAGTCATCCATGAGTCGGCTGGAGTGACTGAGGTGACGACCTTAGCTTCTCCCATCTAGATGGCTGACCATTGCAAGTACACAATTGTAATAGATTGAGATTTGCCCAATTGCATTGTCGACTGAGGGTGGCCAGGGCATCCGTATGAGTGTTTTCAGTCATAGGATCTTGTGATATTGTGAGTTCTTCAAATGTCACCTGGAGCTCTTTCACCTTTTGGAGGTAGGCGGCCATCTGTGAGTCTCGTGTTTGATATGATCCTTGGATCTGATTGACAATGAGCTGTGAGTCTGACTTTACCTTTATCCTTTTAGCTCCCAAATCTTTGGCCAAAGTCAATCCAACTACCAGAGCTTTATACTCGGCTTCATTGTTGGTGACTTTGAAACCACACTTGACTGCATGCTGTAGTTTGTCGCCTTCAGGGGTGGTGATTACAAGTCCCAACTTGCATCCTCACTTGTTGCTAGATCCGTCGACTGTAAGTTTCCAAGTCGCTGTCGACTGAACGAATTGGACTTCTAATTCAGCAGGGACATGTAGGCTGGGGTTGAAGTCAGCCATGAAGTCTGCTAGTGCTTGAGACTTGATTGCGGTTCGTGGCTGGTAAGTAATGCCATGCTTTCCAAGCTTCATTGCCCATTTCACCAGTCTCACAGAGAGTTCGGGTTTATGGAGTATACTCCTCATGGGGTAGGAACAATGATTTGGTGCCCTTGAAAATAAGGGCGTAACTTTCGAATCGTTGTTTTTAAGGTAGTACCAACTTCTCCATCTGGGTGTAGCGAGTCTTCGCGTCGAGTAGAGCTTTACTTACATAGTAGACTGAGACTTGTGCCATCATTCCTATCTGATCAAGACCGCACTGACAGCTTGCTCTGAAACCCCCAAATAAATGAAATGTCCTTCATTGTCGGCTGGCTTTGAAAGGAGTTATGGAGTGGTTAAGTACCTCTTGAGTTCCTTCAAAGCTTCTTCGTAGGTTGGGGTCCATTCGAAGTTCTTCGCTTTCTTGAGGGCAGAGAAGAACAAAAAACTTTTATCTGTAAACTTGGAGATGAACCTGTTCAGAGCTGCAATCCTCCCTGCAAGTCGCATGACATCTTTCGGGTTGGTGGGAGAGGGGGTATTAAGGATGGACTTAATCTAATCAGGGTTGTCTTCAATCCCTCGTCAAGTGACAATGTAGCCAAGGAATTTGCCTGAAGCGACACCGAATGCGCACTTCGTAGGATCCGACTTCATGCCATATTTCCTCATAATGTCGATTGCCTACCCCAAGTGCTCTAGATGATGCTCGGCCTTCATTGACTTTACCAACATGTCATCTATGTAGACCTCCATGGTTTTTCCAATCTTTTGGGAAAACATCTTGTTGACGAGAAGTTGGTAGGTGGCTCCAGCATTCTTGAGTCCAAATGACATCACCTTGTAGCAATAGATAACCATGTTAGTGATGAATGATGTCTTTTCTTGGTCATTTGGGTGCATGGGGATTTGATTGTAGCTTGAGTTGGCATCCATGAAGCTCAACAACTCATGCCCAGCTGTAGCATCGACCATTGAATCAATATGAGGCAGAGAGAATGAAATTTTTTGGACATGCATTGTTCAAATCCGTGAATTCGGTGTAGACTCGCCACTTCATATTCTTCTTTTGAACCACGTCGACATTTGCAAGCCATTATGGATATTGGACTTCTTTGATGGCTCCATTTTGTAGTAGTTTCTGAACCTCATCGTCGATGATTTGATTCCTCTCTGAAGTGAATTTTCTCATCTTCTATCTGACAGGGGGTTGTCTGGGTCCACGTGGATTTCGTGGGTTATCATCTTAGGATTTATACCCGTTATATCTTCATGAGACCAAGTAAAATAGTCGTGTCGTTCTTTGAGAAAAATAATTAGATCAACGCGTAGCTTGGGTTCAAGATAACCCCTAATTTGGGCTTTATGGTCTGTATACTGAGGGCGAATTTAGACCTCGTCGAGTTCCTCAATGTTGGGCTGATCTTTCTCGGTCCTACAAGATCCTTCATGTAATTGCCATGTTGACTGAGACTTGGCTTTCAAAGTCGTTTGATAGCAACTCCTCGAGGCAAGTTGGTCCCTTTTGATCTATTGGATCCCCTACTTGGTGGGGAACTTAAACACTTGATGATAGGTGGAAGAAACTGCCCTCATGTCGTGAATTCAAGGTCGGCCAACAATCAAGTTGTAGGCTGAGGGACAATCCAAGACCAAGAATGTAGTGATTTTGTTGACTGCTCCGGCGTATACTGGGAGAGATATTTCTCCCAATGTGAACTTTTGTTCCCTACTGAACCCTATCAACGTAGTCGACCGTCGATTGATCTTATCCAACTCTGTTCCCATGTCTATTAGGGCAGTGGTGAAGATGATGTTGGCTGAGGATCTAGTATCAACCAATACCCGTTTGATCATGAAGTTAGCAACTTGCAAGGAGATTGCCAGAGCGTCATGGTGGGGATTCATACGACTTGAGCTACTGTTGTCTGTAAATTCATTTGTCAAGTCTGTGAACATCCCTTCAATCGATATTATAGAGTGGGACGTCTCTACAGCAGCTGCTCTAGAGTGCCGTTTGGTGGCTGAGTAAGATACTCCGCTTACTTCGGATCCTCCTCAAATAAAGTTCAATGTATTATTTATTAAGGGGTGGTGGGGGGGACCGTCTCATTGCTAGTATCTTTTGTCCCTTCGGGTCATCGTAGCCATGCCCTTCTCAGTGAACAAGTCATTCAGATACCACTTATTTAGTAGCCCCAAAACTTCTAACATTAGAGCCACACAGTCTGTTGTCATATGGCCGTAGTCTCGGTGAAACTCACACCATCTACTTGTGTCATTCATAGTAAAACCGTCTCTGGAGCGTGGGGACCATTTCACTTCATTCCCCATCTTCTTGAGGACTGAGACCAGTTATCCTGGAGAAACTGTGAAGTTGTAGTCTGGAAGTCTTGGAATGTTATAAGAAGTCTTGTCTTGAACCCTATATGGTAAGGGTCAACGATCAAAATCTCGGTTAAGAGGGCGATGGTCCCTCATTTGATAAACCCTTTTTGTCTACTTACTGCGGACCTTTGCCAGTGAATTCTTGGGGTCGCTTGGGATGATAAAGTATTCTTTCATTTTGTAGACTGAATGAACCTTCTCTTTTCTTGTTCCTTTTATCTTCCTCTCATCTGATTTCAATTTGGGGCTCGGGCCATCATTTGATCCATAGTGTAGCATCAGACTTTTGTAAGCTTCTTATAAAGCCCACTATCTGCTAGTAGCCCAATCCTAAAGGATTCTACGGCGGTCGACTTGTGGAGATCTGGAATGGATATTCTCTTCTTGTTGAAACGAGCTACGTAGTCTCGTAGAGATTCTCATTTCCGTCGTTGAATTGCATTGAGGTCGCCCGTGGTCTTCTCTAGTTTACAAGAGCTGGCAAAGTGCTCCACGAACTTATCAGATAGTTCTTGATACGACCCAATAGTTCGGTAAGGTATATTGATGAACCAAGTGAGGGCGTGGCCTACCAATGTTTCTTTAAATCCTCTGCCCATTCCATCTTCCCATTGGTGTGGAGCCAAGCCTGTAGACATCATCTTGTATTTATAATGGATCACATGGTCATCTGGGTCTGTGGATCCATTATATAACTTCATATCTAGAGGGTTGAACTTCCGTGGATTTCAATGGAAGTAATGGTCCCCAAGAAGAGAGTGTTTGAAATTGTATCGGCTCAACTTTTTCTCACTGGTAGTCTGACACCAGGTAGGCTGGAGAGAATTGATTCTTTGAACTTCTGCATTTCCTTGCTCATGGAGGAGGTGACTTGTTGTGTTCGATCGACTGGAGAGATATGGCGATCTCTCTGGTGACTTTTTGGATGGTTGTATGATAGCGCATTGTCGATTGCCACATCGTTGAATGCTCATAAGAGGTTGGTTTGAATGGTAGGGTTGTTGGGGTGATCCGGAGTTTCGCATTGTTGAAAGGTTGAGGAAATTTGTTCTACCTGTTTCTTGAGGTTCGTATTGAAGCTTCACATTGCTAAGTTTTCTTTCTCCAAAGCTCTTAACCGTTCTTGGAGAATGACCAACTGAGGGGCCACATGGTCTGGTTTCTGCTCGCTGCTTGAAGCTATGAGTAGCTGTGTTTGTAAGGATCGTAGACTGAGAGATATTCGCTTGCTATAAATCGCTAAGGCCCCACGATAGGTGCCAAATTGTAGACACTGGATTTCGCCTGATGTCCACAATCAAGATTTGTATGATGAGGCACTAGCGATCCTGCAAAACAAAGGTAGAATGAGTGAGGAGTTTCTACCCACCGATATGGTGGGTGCCGTAGGCACTCCGACGCTCAAGTCAGTAGTGAAGACTAGAAAAAGGTAAGGGGAGAGCAAGGTATGAGGTTACCTTAACCTCTGTGGATTGCCGTAAGGGTGGTGGGCCGATGTTTAGAGAGTGAGAGGCTTTTAGAGCTCAAATAAGAGTGCTTAAGCTTGGAATGAATGTAATTCTGAATTCTGCTTCCTTTTATAGGCTAAGAAATAGTCTTCTAATTGGAATATGGGTCATATTTATGAAGATATGGACCACTAACATGTTTAACATTCATCTTTCGGTGATGAATAAGCTGATTGTGTGGAGAGCAATTAATTTATGAAGAGATATTTTTAGGTTGGGTCCCCGTTGGAAAGTGGGTTGCCCTGTAGGCTTTATTTGGGACTGAGAAGATAATTGGGTCCTTAGCCCAAATTTGATTTGGGTACTATTTGGAGGAATTGGGTTATATATGATATAGAGCCTAAGGTGAAAAGATAATTATGCCCTTGACCCAAATTTTGCTCGTACACTATAGGTAAATTATCGTCCAATAGGAAGATGACAGATGTCATGATACTGTTGAACAATACCAGTAGACAGAAGAGGTCATGATAATCTCTGAAATTCGAAGATTTCTGAAGAAACTAGAACTTGACCATGGAGTGACATCACTCCGAAGCGACGTCACTCGAAGGCCATCTCACTCCGAAGTGGAAGTACTTCGAGATCATTCCAATCCAATCTAGACCCATTTTAGAGAGGATTTAATCCGGAATCCATATGAGAAATACAATGTGGCACTCCAATCCCGACTCAGTACTCCGAAGTATATGATATCACAAACCACATCTGAGATTAATGGACTTTAATGGCAATCCACCTATCTTAGCATCCAAGTTTGGCTTAACATGCATAATAACATATGTAATCACACCTAATATCATATTGTAGCATGTCTTGTGACAAGTGTACACCATGCAATCAAGAATATTTCAGCAGTGAACAAGTATCAATCGGAGGTTGAAATCTCCACATGCATTATGCTATATAAGCCAATGAGCTATCAGAGAAAATGGTCCAATTGGTTTCATTTCGAAAGCATAATATATCAGCTTAATTCAATATTGTAATAAGTAAAGAAATTGCATACATAAAGAAGGGAGAAGATTCTAACCCAAAAATACACACGTGCAGGTCAAATTTATTGAATCACAAGAAGAAATGCTCAAACATAACTGGATCTTCTGCTACCAGGCCCAACACTTCAAATGTATGAATTCTCTCAATTTTTCCCGCCTTCATCAAATTGGCGCCGTCGGTGGGAAAAAATATCAAATTATTGTGTTCTTCCTAATAAAAATTATATGAAAATTACTATATTATGACATGTATGCATTATGTGCTATTGAAAATGGATATTGAGCATGAAATGCTCAAATAGAAAATGAAATTTATGTCATTCTTGTATGAAGTACATGCATGCACAAATTCTAATATGTTTAATAAGTCTATGTAACGAATGGATGATGAGTACAGACGGTTTAATGTTAAAAAAATATGTGACTCATTGCACCTGAGTTTCGCCTCGTACACCAACAATAGAAGTATGTTTGGGTACGCTAAGTGAGAAATAAAGAGGTGGGCTTATAGTAGCCTAAGGCTAACAACCTGGTAGGCAACCTGAACTTGTGTGCATGATTGTATTTTACAAAAATACAAGATGGCATATAAAAACATCAAACTCATGCATTGAAAATTAGAAAATTCATAGTATGCATGATTGGTTGGCATGCGAAAGCATGTTGCATGTATCTTATTTTATAAATTTCTGGGAATTTCTATGAAATATGTTATATTATGCATCTATGATGATAGAAAATGTTTCATTTGTACTTGCATGTTCGAAAAACTTGCTTGGAAAGTAAAACTGAAAAAAGAAAAAAAAAACATCCCAGTATTGCATAAAAACAACATGTGAGTGATGATGAGCCTACTAATCATCACCACGAAACCTTTGAAAAATTAATCTTTTGAGACTTTGAAGGTGAAAATTTATAGAATACCAGTAGCATAATTATGCAAGAAGGACAAGGTTCAGACTCAATGGCGGTTCAGACACAAGACAAATTTTGAGATGATTAATGTGCTAGAAGCATAAGAAACATTAGAACAAAAGCTACAAATGGTAGTTTTAGCCTTGGAGCATACAACCATGAAGAATAGGAAGTTGGCCGAGAGGGTCGGGATTTTAGAAGAAAACATCAAGAATTATCAGCTGATGTTGGGAGACAAGATGACATCCTAGCCCTGACCACGATCTCAGGAGTACCCCAAGTCCAACCAGCACTGCAACAGCCAATTGTGATTGTTTCGATCACATCACACCCTGGGGTTGAAGCTACTTTTCGGGACGCAATATGACAGGAGTTGAGGAGTGTGCTCGAAACCTCCACTCAAGCATTGTTGTCTATAGTGTTCGAGGATAGCGGGACGGAAACAGCACAGAGGATCGGCACTTCTCCATCTTCTCAGAAGATTTTGAGTGCGGAGAAGTCCAAGAATATCCAAATTCCAACATTCAAGATGTTCAAGGGGAATTCTAATCCGGAACAACATCTATTTCACTTCAGACATAAGATGAGCTAAGAAACCAATGAGTATGTCTGGTATTGTAAAGCTTTCCTGACCAGTTTAGAAGGAGAAGCTTTGGACTGGTTTGGATCTTCACCTCCCAACTCCATTGGAAATTTTCAGAAATTTTGTGAGAAGTTATTGGCATACTATGTCAATTTCATATGCCCTCCCAAAACCATTGAAAGTATTTTCAGAAGGAGACGGAAACTATCAAGCCTTCTTGCACATGTTTAATTAGGCCCTGTTGCAAATCAAAGATAGTGATCCAAAGCTTGCTACCAAAATATACAGCAAGACTCTCCGGAAGAATACATGTTATGAGGATTACATAATGAGGAAGGAATTTCAGAGTATGGAGGAAGTAAACTTAAATACCCAATAGTGGATTCGAATTGAAGAAGATGAAGATTTCAAACAGCTAGATGATAGATGTGTTGCTATTATTACTGTTGGAAGAATGAGCCTCCCAAATAAACCCAAACAACTACCTTAAAGCCTATTTCAAACAAGAGATCAACCCTTGAACCACCAAAAAATAAAACACCCGATACCAAATCCAACAAAAATCCCAGAACACGAACCAAATCCAACTGATCCAACGACATACCCCTAAACACAAACCCTGTCAAGATCTAGACGGACAATAAATACTCTAAACTATTCAGAGAGCCCAACCTCATGAAAACCCTAAAAGAGTTTCGAGACCCGAACCTTTATTGTGCCTTCGTAAATACATTGGTCATAAGACCAACAATTGCTTATTTCTAAGGAATCAAATTCAATTACTGCTCCGTAATGGCCAACTGCAACAGTACAAATAGGTTGCTACGCTATCCACTAGCCGTGAGAAATTTCCAGAGGCAGAGCCAAATGGAGGAGATGATGATCGTCCCCTAGTGGAAATAGCTATAGTGAGCCACTTAGGTGAATTAGATGTAGATTAAATGTCATCCGAGTTCTTTGAGATGAGGATTGATTCTGGGCATGCCTGTACGATTCATGAGAGGCCAGTTGAAAGTATTTCTGAAGAGTCACGAAAGGCTCAGTATATAAAAACCTCTCATACTCTGAGGTAAAAAAGGCCCATGAGCAATGATAATAGTCGTGGGTGAAGACTATGCCCCAATTACAATCACCAGGAAGGATTTGGCCAATGTAGATTTTCCTCATATAGATCCATTGGTCATTTCACTTATAATTGACAGCACCAGAGTACACCAAATTTTAGTAGATGGTGAAAGCAGTGCTGAGATCCTGTTCGAATACACATTCAAGAATATGAAGTTGAAGCAATATGATTTATGTCCTTAAAACGCCCCTTTATTGCCTTTTAAGGAATAAGGCTGAACGCGAGAGGCATAATTTCATTTCTCGTGACCGTAAGTAAAAGGTCAATAGATTTTTTGGTGGTAAATGCACCCTCTGTGCACAACATAATTATGGGGAGACAGTGGATTTACAGTATAGAAGTTGTACTCTCCACACTTATCAAGCGGTTAGATGTATTAATCTATCCGAAATTAGAACATTCGATATCATAAGGGACCAGCAAATGTCCTAGAAACGTTATGCACTCACAGTCCCCCAATAAATAGCAAAGGGGATGACAAATGAAAGAGAATTTTAGTAGACGAAAGGCCCCATAAGATGGCCAAATAGAAATTACAATACTTGGTTCCAAAGTGGTTCTCGGATGATAGTGATTACCATGCTCCAAAAATTGAAACACTCAAGTCCCGACCATTGGATTCGACCTGCCCAGACAGAAAAGTGCAGATAAGGTCAGGATTGACAGAACATGAGAAAGATAAAATGATGGAATTTCTTCTAGATATGCAAATGTCTTTGCGTGGACACACGAAGATATACCTGGGATAGACCTAGTTTTGGCTTGCCACAGATTGTCAGTTAACAATGATGTAAAACATGTTCAACAAAAAGAAATGAGGTTTGCTCTATAGAGGAATCAAGAAAATACAATTTTTATCACCCCCATCGGGGTTTATACAGCTACAAAGTCATGTACTTTGGTTCGAAGAACACAGGATCAAACTATCAGAGGATAGTCAACACAATCTTCCAGGATTTTAAAAAGCCTACATTAATGATATAGTAGTCAAGACTTTCCAGGCTCGTGATCATATAGTGGACTTGACAAAGGTTTTTAAATTGATTCGTAAGCATAAACTAAGGCTCAATCCAAGAAAATTTGCCTTTGGAGTTTCATTTGGGAACCTCTTGAGGCATGTAGTAAGGTAAAGATGAATTAAGTAAATCCAGCTTAATTCAAGGTCTTATTGGAAATCACCACCCCGAAGACCAAGAGAGATGTCCAAGTACTCTATTATGGAGATGTGACATCATGAGGTCTGAAACAAGTACAAGCCTTAGAGCAATTGAAAAGTTATTTGAGGTAACCTCTTATTTTATCTGCACCTATGATAAATGAAAGTTTATTTTTGTACTTAGCAGTGTCCCATTACTCTATTAGTGTTGTACTATTGAAATAAGAATAAGAGAAATAAAATCGATATTCTTTGCTAGTCGAACATTACTTGATGTAGAAATTCATTACACGGCAGTGGAGAAGTTGATTCTAGCCCTTCACCATGCAAAAGAAAATTTTCAGCATTATTTTGAGAGTCATAAGATCATAGTGATGACTTCATATCTACTATGAATAATTATTAACAAGTCGGATGTAATGGAACGGGTCGGAAAGATGGTGATGAAACTTTCTATGTATGGTATGAAGTTCGGCCCCGGACTGCCATGAAGGGTCAAATGTTGACAAATTTTTTTCTTGAATGTAAGCCAACTTTAGAAAATTATACGCTATATTTGACTAGATTGAAGGACGAAATCTGGAAGCTCTATCTTCATGGGTCAAACAATCAGTCTGGTGTAAGAATTAGCTTGTACCTAGTTAGTCCGGAAGACTAGGTGATTGTACGTGCCAAATTTGGGCCAAGGGCAGAAATTCACATGATTACATAAGAGTTAGGCCCAAACTTTGCAATACCAGTATTGAGTTTGGGTCGAAGACTTGGCAAGCCCAGTTTCAAGTCAAACCTCATCTTTCCCACCGAAAGATGAAGTCAGATCATGCAATTTATTATCCTCCAAACAATCAGCTGCCACAACGTTGAAAATATGAGGTAGCATGTTAGTGGGGGCCATCCTCATTAAATGCATGTGTTAGAACTCCCCTTTTTTAGATCTATAAAAAGGAAACATATTTGGTAATGAAGACATTCAAATATAAGCCTCATAATTCTAATACTAATAAGCTTAAGCGTCCTTATTCCAACTTAAGCAATACAACTCTGAGCTTAATCATTCTCACCGGAACCCCCCGGAACTTCCATAATCTGACCCATCGCCCTCACGATAGCCTGGAAGGATCAAGGTAGCCTCAGACCTTGCTTCTCCTTCTATCATATTTATCACTCATTTCCATTACTGACTTAACGTCGGAGTGCCTACGGCATCCACCACACCGGTGGGTAGACTCTCAATGTTCACTTTACTTTGGTTTTACAGGATCGCTAGTGCCCTCTCTCTATAAATTCTCAATTGTAGACTTCGGTGCAAACCAGCGTCTATAATTTGGTGCCCACCGTGGGGCCGTAGCGATTTATTACAAGCGAACGCCTCTTAGTCTACGACCATTACAAACATAACAATCCATGGCTTCAAGTGGTGAGCAGACACCATATCCTACGGCCACTCAGTTGGCCATTCTTCAAGAACGGGTACGAGTGTTGGAGGGGGAAAACTCAGCCATGCGAGGCTCCAACACGGATCTCCAGAAGCAGTTGGAACAAATTTCCTCTACTTCTCAACGACGAGAAGCTTCAGACCTCTCGAATCATCCTACTCTTCGATCCAACTTAATTGAGGCATTCAATAATGAAGCAGACATCGATCCCCCATCAGAAAATCATCCACCAAATCAAGAAAGGAATCAACGCACTTTCCCGATCAACCAGACACAACATATCACTACTTTCATGCGTAAGGATATGCAAGAGTTCAATGAGGTGATTCTTTCCAACCTACCAGGTGTCAGACTATCTGTGAGGAAAATTAGAGCATATACGATCTCAGATACTCCTTTCCTAGAGGCCATTACTTCTATCGAACTCCTGAGGAAATTCAGTTCTCCCGATATGAAGTTATACGATGGATCCACTGACCATGACGACCACGTAATTCATTACAAATACAAGATGATGTCCACAGGCCTGGCTCCCCACCAGTGGGAGGCTGGCATATGTAGAGGTTTTGGTGAAATGTTGGCAGACCCATCCCTCACCTGGTTTATCAATCTACCGTACCTATCAATTGGATCCTACCAAGAATTGGCCGAAAAATTCATGGAGCATTTCGCAAGTTCCTACAAACTTGAAAAGACCACAGACGACCTCAACGCCATACAACAACGCATGGGATAATCTCTGCGAAGCTACGTGGCGTGCTTCAACAAGGAAATAATAAATATTCCAGACCTTCACCAGCCGACTGCGGTTGAAACCTTCAGGAACATGTTACTAGCAGATAGCGGGCTCAATGAGAAGTTAACGAAAGTCCGATACTACACCATGATAGCATCAATAAGAAGTTAATAAGAAGTTAACGAAAGCCCGAGCTCAAATAGAAATCAGATGGGAGGAGGATAAAAGAAATAAGAAGAGAGAAAACTCTTCAGTCTATAAGGGGAAAAGACAACGAATCCTCCCAAACGACCTAAATATTTCAATAGAAAATGCCAACAGTTAGACAATCGAAAAGCCCATCAAATGAGGGACCATCGACTTCTCAACAAAGGCTTCGACCGACGACCACTACCGTATAGCAGTGGAGAGAAAACTCCTTATGACATCCCCAGACTCCCAGACTATAACTCATTGTCTCTCCGGGGGAACTAGTCCCAATCCTCAAGAAGATGGGCAATGAAGTAAGATCGCCTCCATGCTCCAAAAAAGGCTTTATGAGGAAAGATATGAATAGATGGTGCGAATTCCATCGAGATTACGGTCATACGACTGCCGATTACGTAGCGCTGAGGTTTGAAGTTCTGGAACTGTTAAACAAATGGCTTCTTAAGGATCTGCTCACAGAGAAAGGGAAAGCTACCATGGCGAGATGTGATGACATGATTGAACAAAAAGATGGTCCGCAACCTCCCCCACCAATAGAAAACATGTTAACTTCATTTCGGGGGGATCAGAAGTCAGTGGAGTCTCCTATTCCGCTGTGAAATGACACACCAGAATTATAACTACGGTTACACCTCATTCTACGATGATGATAGAATGAGACTATACTAACCTGGCAATTGAATTCACTGATGATAAGAACTCTGGTCATACGAATCCTCATCACGATGCACTGGTAATATCTCTACCAGTGGCTAATTTTATGATAAATAGAGTATTGGTCAACACAGGATCCTCAGCCAACATCATCTTCATGATTGCTCTCATTGACATGGGAGGCGAGCTGGAGAAGATAATTCGTCGATCGACAGCCTTAATAGGCTTCAGTGGGGAGCAAAAATTTACATTGGGTGAGATTTCACTCATAGTATACGCGGGTGGAGTCAAAAAGATCACTACATTTTTGGTTTTGGATTATCCTTCAGCATACAACTTGATAGTGGGTCGACCTTGGATTCACGATATGAGGGCAGTCTCATCCACCTACCACTAAGTTCTGAAGTTCCCCACCAAATGGGGTGTCCAAGAAATCAAAGGGGATCAACTTGCTTCCAGGATTTGTTACCAAACGAACCTCAAGGCAAAAATCCAGTCGGCATAGAAATTACAGGAGGGATCTTATCGAGTCGACCTTAATTCCCCAAAAGTTGAGGAGCTCGACGAGATCCAAATCCACCCACTCTTTCCAACACCACAAAACCAAGATTGGAGCCCATCTTGAACCCAAGTTGCGCGCTGATTTGATTGACTTCCTCAAAGAACGACACAACTATTTCGCCTGGTCTCATAAAGACATGACAGGGATAAATCCATATATGATAACCCACGAGCTACATTGGATCCAAACTACCCTCCCGTCAGACAGAAAATGAGGAAGTTTTCTCAGAAAGGAATCGAGTCATCGACGAAGAAGTTCAGAAGCTGTTGGAAAACAGAGCCATCAAGGAAATCCAGTATCCGGAGTGGATCGTAAATGTTGTGGTAGTTCGAAAGAAGAATGGAAAATGGCGAGTATGCATCGACTTCACTGACTTAAACAAGGCTTGCACGAAATATTCATTTTCCTTACCCCATATCAATTCGATGGTCGACGCTACGGCTGGGCATGAGTTTCCAAGTTTCATGGATGCATATTATGGCTACAATCAAATCCTCATGCACCCAGAAGACCAAGAGAAAATGAATTTTGTCATAAATAGAGGGATCTACTGCTATAAAGTGATGTCATTCGGATTTAAGAATCCTCAAGCCACCTACCAACGCCTCGTCAACAAAATATTCTCCCACAAAAATGGAAAAACCATGGAAGTCTACATCGATGACATGCTAGTAAAGTCATTGCATGCCGAGCAACACTTAGAGCACTTGAGGGAGGTGTTCGACGTGATAAAGAAATACGGTATGAAACTGAATCCCACCAAGTGCACCTTCGGTGTAGCCTCCGGGAAATTTCTCGGCTACCTAGTCACTCGACGTGGTATAGAGGCCAACCCAGAACAAATTAAGTCCATCCTCAATATTCCTTCTCCTTTGAGCCCAAAGGACGTCATGTGACTTGCATGGAGGATCGCTGCTCTAAACAGGCTTGTCTCCAAGTCTACATATAAGAGTTTCTTGTTCTTCTCTGCCCTCAAGAAAGCGAAGAATTTTGAATGGACCCCGGCCTGTGATGAAGCCTTAGGAAGACTCACAAGTACCTAACAACCCCATCGCTTTTGTCGAAACCAGTCAACAATGAAAGGCTACTCCTCTACCTAAGGGTCTCGGAACAAGCGGTCAGCGCGATACTCATAAGAGAAGAGAAGGGAGCACAACTCCCAGTCTACTATGTCAGTAAGACGCTTCTCAACCCGGAGACGCGGTATACTTAAATGGAGAAGTTGGTTCTTGACTTAGTGACGGCAGCGCGGAAACTACCTCCTTACTTTCAAGGACATCCAATCACCGTCTATACTACCCACATACTCAGAAATATACTACATAAGCCCGAACTCTCAGGTAGACTGAAAAAATGGGTTGTCGAGCTTGGAGTGTTGGAGTTTCTACGTCCCGAGGATCAAATACAAAGCAATGAAATAAGTGCGAATACAACGAGGGAGTTGCGGAATACTCACATCGATCAGTTGAGCGACGCGACGACGAACAAAAATCTAGTTTCTGCCCACTGTCACAGCTCACGGCAGTCCACCTTTCGTCCTCCTCCAAATTCGACTTTGGATCATCTTCAAGGCAAGCTCCAAGCTTGTGTTGATTCCAAGCTCATGGGTGGACTTCCCTATCACATTCGCATGTCTCTCGGAGTGCTAGCTCTTAAGAAATTTGCCATAAATTTCCCACACTTTGCTTCCCATCTTCTCGGTTTTCTTGGCAGAAACCAGTGAAGAAATGGCATGTTGGCCGAATGAGAGAGATGAAGATTTTGGCTCCCAAAATCGTGAGAAGAGAGAGAGAATGAATAAAATGTGTATTAGGTTTTTTTTTTTTAATTTCCAAAATCAATAAACCATATACCATTTTTCATTTCAAAAAGTCAAGGCAAAAGCCAATTAATGCATTCCAACTACCACCATCAACTATTCACATCACTCATGTCAATCAAGTGACAAGTTGTCACATCACTCAAAGTGACTAATGATTTGACGCTTGATGCGACTAGCGATTTGACGCTTGATTTGACTTGCGTGCCGCACTCGAATTCGAAATGCGAATGCGCTCGCAAACAATCCCAGGCTCGAGTTTACTAATTCCAAATTAATGAATTTTCCGTTGTGACGTAATTAAATCTAATTTAATTAAATAATCATGCCTAGCATAATTACTATTCACGTTGCTAACGAATTAATTCTAAATTAACTCGTTCGCTCGAATTAAAATCTAATTTTAATTCCGCGTCGAAATCCAATTTCGTATAATATATCGAATATATTATTTTATCGATTAATTCCAAATTAATCGTTATTCTCTCTTTAATTGATATTTTATCCCAGACAAAATATCTCCGTAATTAATCCCAGATTAATTTTCTCTCTCTTCTAATTAATCTCAAATTAATAAAAGTGCGAGTCATACGTCATCGGTGAATCTTCGGGAAGCGACCCATGAGATCCCCGAATATGTTGGTAGTAAATTCGGTCGTCGGACTATCCGAACACGTAAGTACCTTGTACTACGTTTATACCGATTTATAAGACAAGGTTGGCTTCTAGTAAAGCGCTATGCCTACCCAATTCTCCAGAAATATCCTTACAGGAATATAACGATCTATATCAGGCTTAGTATACGTAATATTGCGTATGTCGATCTAGTATCAGATGATCACGTGCTAGGCCTGGGGCTGGAATTGTGTCTGCCCCGTACGAAGCACATGTCGGATGTCCGGTAACTAGTCTCTATAATCGGATAAACATGACCTTGTCATTTTATCCTGATGACTGCAGTACATAAGAGTACTAGTACCGTATCCTACGTGACCATCATCTCCATATGACTGAAGTGATACTTCCGTCTTGACATCACACCCAACATAGAAACCGGTTAAAGCCTTGGACGACCAAAACCAAAGTATATTGATTGTCGTAAGTATTAGCGGTGCAAGTCTCAGGTTAAGACCAAATACACCTACCCTGATTTCGGACTTCCATAAACACATAGTCATACTACCAATGGAATTCCGAGGGGGTCTATCCAGAGCGAAGCTGTTTCCCGTACCATCGGTAAAACACAACCTCCTATTACATTTGCATGAGTATCCTATACCCAAATATATGAGAACTATGCCGTTGTGCCCGCACAACGCGCACAAGTGTAATATCAGTCTTTTACGTATTTATCGATGTCCGATCTCGATAATACTCTGACTAGGGATATTTAATTATTTATCATTCGTGGATTGATACTGTCTCATATCATTCTCAATCCAGGAACAAATCATAGGGACCTCATATCATTTATATATCTTGGTGATCTACTCACAAATGATAAGAGAGCAATCTCCTTTGTCACATAGTTAATTTGTACAACAACACCATGATCTGTACAAATAGTGACGCTATGGGTCATAATTGTCCAACAATCTCCCACTTGGCCTATAGCCAGTCACTCGAGTGTCTGACACCCGAACTATGTACGGTTGGCTCAATTTGCTGAGAGAAAATGCTTTCGTCAGCGGATTTGTATGATTATCATCTGATGCGATTTATTCGATCATCACATCGCTACGATGTATGATCTGAACGAATCAGATGAATATCGAAGTATGTATCTGGATCGTTGATGAGACCATTAATTCTTTAGCCTGTGTTGACGCCTAGCTCAGCTGCTAACAGAACTATATCTAATCTAATTAGATTTATTATCGACCCAGAAGGCTTCTATTGCTGCCTCAGCTGCAAAAATAACTCGCATTTGTTGTTTATTCGGTAACGGTATCTTGCTTGGAAGATTTCCAGCTCACTGTTCCGTTATTCAAATTGTATAGTACCGTTGTTACAACTTGTAGTCGTTAAATCGGTTAGGAAACTTGCTATAGTGAACCCAGTCACTTCAAGTTCTCATTCTCCATAGATTAAGACAACATCCTTAGATCTCTAAGATACTAAGTATGTTCTTAACTTCAATCCAGGGACTATCACTTGGATTGGCCTGTTTGTGACTCCATATGCTCAAAGCATATGTGACACCAGGTCACATACATTTTTCAATGTACGATTTCTCGGAGAGTTTTCATGAAAGCCAAGCTTTCGCTGATTGTATTTATGGGAATATCATTTCCAAGAAATGACATATTATCATTATTTATAGGACATTTATTGTCAGTGCGCTCCCACTAACCTCCTTATATACACAAGAATCATTCTCGTTTTGAATTAAATCATAAACTATTATGATTACATCAAAAAGGTAATTCCAAGAACCTAATGCTTGCTTCAATCCATACATGGATCGAATAACCTGCAAACCTTGTTTGCTAGTTATTATACGACAAAACCGTCAGGATGTTGTAAACATCCTCCAAAAGGTTTCCTTTTCAGGAAAGCGATTTTCCCGTTAAGCTGTCATATTTCATAAATGAAACATGCAGCATTAGCAAGCATTATCCAAATGGATTCATCGTGGCAACATGTAAAAGGTTGAATCGTAATCGACACAATGTTGATAACGATACCTTTCCGCTAAAAGCCTAGCTTTACACGTTGGAATGTTGCCATCCATGTATGTCTTCCTTGAAGACTAATATAGTACCAATAGGCACAATGCCTTGTGGTACATCAACTAGTGTCCAAACTTGTTGATATACATGGAATCCATTTCGGACTCATGGCATTTTACCATAATAGGGAGTTGATACCTTGTATCACTTCCTCATACGTAGTCAGTTGGTATACCTCAATAAGATTGACATCTTTATGAGGTGAGATCAGAAATCCATACCCAAGGTTGTTTTCTGACTCTCTGACTTACGTGGTTCTTGTGTATTCGAAGATTAATGGTATAGTTTCATCCTTGATGAATTATTTGTGTTCCATTAGGAATCGGTGTCTGGAATAGTATTACTCTGATTTTCATCGAGTTTTATTATCCTCCCACTTACCACTGCATATCGGTATTCCTCTCAGGAAAACCACATGTTGAGCAACAATTAAATTGTTCTATTGTGAGTTGTATAAGTACTATACTTTGGTATCCCTAGGATATCCTACAATTAGGCACTTATCCAATTTGGGTTTTAGTTTGGTATCATCCAAACATATGCCTAGCATCCCAAATTTACAGGAATGAGAAACCCGGTTTCTTTCCCGTTCATATCTAATATGAAATCTGTCTAACATATTTTAATGGAACCTTATTCAAAATAAGTTCTGCACTGTTTAAAGCTTATTCGTTGAAGGAAATGGTAGCTCAGAGCGACTCATGATTAACCTTATCATGTCCAACAAAATTCGGTTACTCAGTTCGGACACACCGTCAAACTGACGTGTTCCGGGAGGAGTCCTCATTTGAAAGAATACTTTACTCTTTCAAGTATATTAGAAACTTATTGCTTAAGTATTTTCCATTACGGTCTAACCGTGACGGTTTAACACTTTAGCCGATCTGTCTGTCTATTTCGTGTCGAAATTGTAAAAGTTTCCGATTTGTGTTCTTCAAAAGAAACACATAACCATAACGTGATGCCACATCCGTAAAGGTCACAAAATATTCATATCCACCTATAGCCTAGCTAGACATGGGTCAACTTGCTTCACTATGAACAATGGTTAACAGATCAGTGGCATTTACACTTTTACCAAGTAAATAGTGTTATAGGCATTTTTCCTAATAAACTAGATTCGTAGACTTTATTTGAATGGGATCAAATCAGTCCTGGTACCCACTCTTCGAAAGTGTGGATATACGAGTCTTGTTTAATTGTGTCTCTGAAAACAATGCCACTTTTAAGTTTCTTCTGATCAAATCAGTTTGAGCTATTTGTTTGTCATGTATACGTTTGAGATTTATTTATATTCAAAATATAAACGCTGTTATTCACATCTAATGTGTTTGATCTCAATATCATCTTTATATAATAAAACACTTTAGTGTTATAGAATATAAAGGTCAATCCGCAACAGATTAGACACTGATATAGAGATAATGTTTCTAGTCAAACTAGTTACATTATAACAGTTTCCAAATTTAGGTATCTACGGTTAAAACAGCGACTTTCGTCCCGTTTTCAATTCGCAGATTAATCTCAACTGAAGTCACTATCCTGCTCACAGCAGATTTTGAACATCAGTATATATTTATGTACCACACTAAGTATTTAAAATCCAATTTCAATACTAGTAATGAACATAATTATGACAAACATATTTGAAGTCAGAGCCTTGATCGTTCTTTATTTCCTTCATGTCTGCTTTGTCCAAACGGCAGTTACATTTCTGCGATCCCATTTGCCACATTTAGGCAGACATTTTGGAATATGTCATTTATCTTCACAGAAGATTATAATGATTTTGCCTTTGCCCTTTTCATATTCCAGAAGCCTTTGGCCAAGCCTTGGGTTTCTAGAATATCAAAGTAAGGTGTGTCTTGCGCTACTTGCCTTTTGCAAACTTTTGACTTTGTCTCCTTGAGAATAGTCATTAACTCTCCAAGAGTTATTTATTACAATTTAGTACTTCTAAAATCTAAGTATAGATTTATGAAGATCCTTCAATTTCATTATCATACTTTAAGGATCTAATCCTTAGTTCTGATTAAGAAATTAAGGAGTCTACTGAAAAGTTTAATGGATTAAACACTAAAGCTATCATCACATAAATCTTCCAAAGATTATGCTCTACTATTTGCTTAACTCCGGGTTTTAGGCCTAATATGTTATTTTATCAAATAAAGTAACTTATTATTTTCCAGGACCATCCTAAAACTTATTCCAATTTTGAAAATTAAAACATTTAAATACATTTTCCCTAGGATAATGTTTTAAATGTCAATCTTTCAATTTTATCTTGATTCTAATAGTCCAACTATTTAATCAACGATTTTAGGTACTATTAATTATAATGATTATTATAGTCTAACTATTTAATCAACTATAATTAATTAAATCAAATATATTGATTGTTATAATCTAATTATATAATCAACTATAAATGAATTAGTTTGAATATAGTCCAACTATTAATTAAAACAACAATTCAAATATTAGTCCAACTAACATTTAATTTAATTGACGAATGATATTTGATTTGAGCGCGTATGGCAAGTAATTAAACGAATATTGCAAATTCAATTCTTGCCTCCCACTATTTTTCGGCGAGCCTCTAACCCTCTGTCGAGTACTCGGGAAACCGTGTTTCCTAGCGGGCTAGGATCCCGTTAAATGTCACACAATCTTGACTTTGGTCAACAAATTGTATGATAATTAACTAGGCAGATCTCTAAGATCAATTGGATCCAATCCAATTCCTAGATCCAGTAGGGGGACATCCAAGTCCGAAACATATATCTTATATATGCCAATACATCCAATATATTACCTAACCTTTTTCCTCTAAATCAACTAAGCCTTGGCTTTGGCACAACAAACTTAGTAATCCCAGTTAAGCGCAACCCATTGACCATGGAAAGCTTCGTAATCAATGTCGATGGACAAGAAGTGATCTTGACTTTGGCCAACAAATCACGACTTGGACAAGACACTGATATGGAAAAAAGCTCTCGTGATTCAAACACATCCTCGACGGACAAATGCCTTGACTTTGGCCAACAAGCCAATGCAAGTCTCGGATCTTGAGTGAGAATCACTCAATGGAAGGAAAAACGCTTAATATTTTGCGAGGATTTTTCGAGTGCAAATTGGCAACCAATTTATTATCTTTGTTAAGGTCTCATCATCATACACCCTTAAACATGCATTCTAAACACATAATAAGGCGCATATGAATAAATAATAATGATATACGGATGGATACTTTACACATTGATCCTAGATCAAATCTCTCCCTTTCCTCTCTCCCGCTAGCACAAGTATTGCTTCTACCCGTTACACTACACTTCTAAAGAAACCCCATTTACATTGAGGGGAATAGGTGAGAAGAGAATACAAAGAGTAAGGAGGTAATAATGCTGGACACGCAAGTCCAATTTAAATAAATTCCAAATTTATTACAACAATTTCTAAAATTATCCCACCCATCTAATAGCCATCCGATATACATTATTCATGCATCGTAACCATGTATTCACACAAGCATGTTATCAATCAATCTAATCAAATTAATTAATATGATAATTAATGACCATCCAATGTTCAAACAACGATTTGATTTTGCTCGAGTCAAACTCGTTTTGCGAATAAGTACTCAAAGTACGAATTCTCGAATTAAATTAAACTACATAATTAAATCCAATTCAATTTGTATTTAATACTAACTCGCTATTTAATTCCAAATTAAATATTACACTTTATTAATAAACTTTTACGATTTAAATTCCAAATTTAATCGTTATGGGTCTCAAAGCCCGATTAACGTCCAACGTCAATTTAATTAAAGTCCAATGGGCTTTTAATTAATTTCTTAAGGCGTGGACTTTTGGTCAACTCGGGTCAAACCCAATAACCAAAGTCCAATCCGGGAATTACCCCATAAGCCTAGAAATCAATTTAGGCCCATTAGGCCCAATTAAACTTTAAAGGTCCATTAGTCGCATTTGGGCTTTATGGAAGCGATTTTTGGCCTAATTGGATCCAACCAATTTTGCCTAAACCCAACTTAGTACAACCAAGCCCAATAAGCCCAATAACAATATTCAAGCCCAATTTTACAAAATAGGCCCAACATAATTAAATTACAAAAACCTAATTTCACAATTTAATTACATAAAGTGTATAACACAATTAATTACCCAAATCAATATTCCAAAACACCAAATTTGTACAATTAATCATGCTCATCAACATTAAATCATGTCCAACACAATTTAACAAAAATCAAACCCAATTACATGCGTTATCATTTTCGGCAATTTGGGCAATTTGTGTCCGATTCGGTTTCAATCCAATTAAATCCACAATCGACATTAAATCAACATTCCCAATTGATTTCCAACACATCCAATGATCAAAAAATCAAAATTCCAAGACATTAGGGCATAGTGAACTCTCGGCCAAGCCAAACATTTTGGGGAAAAATTGTTCCAAACCATTTTCTTGAAATTGATCCAATCAAACTTCAATTCAAACACATTTAAGCATACTAATTCATCCAATTTCATTAATTCATGCTCAAATACAATTTACCCAGATTTTAAGCCCTAATCAAATTTCATACTTTTCAATCGCTCTGATACCATTGTTGGAGTTTCTACGTCCCGAGGATCGAATACAAAGCAATGAAATAAGTGCGAATACAACGAGGGAGTTGCGGAATACTCAAATCGATCGGTTGAGCGACGCGACTGATCGGCGTAATCACACACGTATAACGCAAGCATACGTATCGTTCAAGTAGTATAAAAATATCGATCCCACGAGGACTTAATTCCTACCGTTGTTATTAATTATTGATTCTATTTATTTACAGGTATCTAATTATAGGGAGAAGGAAATTGATTGCTTTTGGTTGGTTGAATGTGGTTTTTACAAAATAAAATAAAAACAGACTCAAAAGAAAATACTAAGGAAAATAAAAGAAAAGACTCAAAGGTCTAGGGTCGTGACTCCACACAATATTATTATAAAGATGAATTGATTCTCTTATCTATGTGTAATAAATCAATTTGCTAACCTGGAACACGATGATATGCAAAAGCTTCTTCCGATGGTCAGACGCAAATACCCAGTATAACCCAATTGAACCATATTCCTATGTCAACCAAATTACCTGGATTCATTAAGATTAAGTTCCAATTGTGGCTACCCCTGCCCGACAGGTATATTCCTATCCTGTAAGGAAATCTATTAAAGGGTTATTTATCCTCAAGGAAGATCGTGGGCTATTGAATATAAGGCTGAAACCTAAAATCCCTATGTCTAGTTCATTTTAAATTTACCAAATCAATCTTATTGGTGATCAGACAACAAGAAGCATTAAGCTTAAGACTCAATAAACAAACTAAAGAACTACCCATAAAAAGAAAATCAATTATTAAGTGTGGATATTGTGTTTCATCACTTCCCTAGAATAAAATGAAATGCTGAGGTTAGAGGATCCACAATTAATATTTCTTATCTAGGAATCTCACTTATTATAATATATAAATTATTTTATATTCAGCTTTCTAAGGAATTAATAATATTAAACATTTAAAACCAGCCATATAGGCGGTAATCCATTTAGTCCAATTACACCAGCCATATAGGCGGTAATTATCTGTCACATAAAGACCAGCCATATAGGCGGTAAGGTAATTTATATTTAAACCAGCCATATAGGCGGTAATAAAGTATGACATTAATTAATCCGGTTAAATTATAATTTAAATATTATAATTAAGTGAGATTTACCTAAATAATTATATTAAAGGTTTCACATTTTACCCCAGCGGTAAATTAACTACAAAACATAAAGTAAATAAATAAAAAGCAGTAATAAAAATTAAAAATAAAAATACATAATTTTATTATTACAAAACTAGATGCTTCCTATGAAATCAAGGAAAATATCCCAAGGAAAGCACACCAAATGAAGTGAAGAGGAGCTGAATTTATAGGCAGTTTCGGCTTCTGGTGTCGCGACGCTGAAGTGCTTGGCGTCGCGACGCCAGCACGCGTTTTCAGTCAATGCGGCTTTTGACCACGTGCATTGTCGGTAGAATCTGGTGATGACACGTGTCACGCGGTAAAGGTGGTGCAATGAGAAGACGACACGTGGCACACGGTGATTGGCTGAGCTTTCGGTCCAATGATCATCTGACACGTGGCACGCGTTTAGGATTGGTCCAATGAGAGATTAACACGTGGCAGCATGTGATTCGCCGGTGATTCGGTCCAATGAAAAATCGACACGTGGCACGCGCTTGTTTTGGTCCAATGAGATTTCGACACGTGGCAGACGGCGCATTTTAGCTGATCTTCTGTGATGATGACACGTGGCACGGCGCACTTTAGCAAGGTCGGCGCACGTTAGCAAGTCTAATTTCTCAGATTCTGACATGTGTCCCTCAGCGCACGTTAGCATGTCCGGCGCACGTTAGACGTCGTGACGCGTAGGGTCCTGGCGTCGCAACACGGCCAAATTACCGAATTGCCCTTTTGTCATTTTTTCTCTATTTTCGCCCCAAATTGCTTCCAATGCTTTCCCAACTTTATTTATCTGCAAAATAACACAAAACACATCAAAACGTTCACAAAACTCAAGAAACTATACAAAATATTAGGTTAAATGAGTGGGAAATAGTGATAGATTTACCACTCATCAGCGACGTCGAACAAAAATCTGGTTTCTGCCCACTGTCACAGCTCACGGCAGTCCACCTTTTGTCCTCCTCCAAATTCATCTTTGGATCATCTTCAAGGCAAGCTTCAAGCTTGTGTTGATTCCAAGCTCATGGGTGGACTTCTCTATCACATTCGCATGTCTCTCAGAGTGCTAGCTCTCAAGAAATTTGCCATAAATTTCCCACATTTTGCTTCCCATCTTCTCGATTTTCTTGGCAGAAACCAGTGAAGAAATGGCATGTTGGCCGAATGAGAGAGATGAAGATTTTGGCTCCCAAAATCGTGAGAAGAGAGAGAGAATGAATAAAATGTGTATTAGTTTTTTTTTAATTTCCAAAATCAATAAACCATATACCATTTTTCATTTCAAAAAGTCAAAGGAAAAAGACAATTAATGCCTTCCAACTACCACCATCAACTATTCACATCACTCATGTCAATCAAGTGACAAGTTGTCACATCATTCAAAGTGACTAATGATTTGACGCTTGATGCGACTAGCGATTTGACGCTTGATTTGACTTGCGTGCCGCACTCGAATTCGAAATGCGATTGCGCTCGCAAACAATCCCGGGCTAACGAATTTTCCGTTGCGACGTAATTAAATCTAATTTAATTAAATAATCATGCCTAGCATAATTACTATTCACGTTGCTAACGAATTAATTCTAAATTAACTCGTTCGCCCGAATTAAAATCTAATTTTAATTCCGCGTCAAAATCCAATTTCGTATAATATATCGAATATATTATTTTATCGATTAATTCCAAATTAATCGTTATTCTCTCTTTAATTGATATTTTATCCCAGACAAAATATCTCTGCAATTAATCCCAGATTAAATTTCTCTCTCTTCTAATTAATCCCAGATTAATAAAAGTGCGAGTCATACGTCATCGGTGAATCTTCGGGAAGTGACCTATGAGATCCCCGGATATGTTGGCAGTAAATTCGGTTGTCGGACTATCCGAACACGTAAGTACCTTGTATTACGTTTATACCGATTTACAAGACAAGGTTGGCTTCTAGCAAAGCGTCATGCCTACCCAATTCTCCAGAAATATCCTTACAGGAATATAAGGATCTATATCAGGCGTAGTATACGTAGTATTGCGTATGTCGATCCAGTATCGGATGATCACGTGCTTGACCTGGGGCTGGAATTGTGTCTGCCTCGTACGAAGCACATGTTGGATGTCTGGTAACTAGTCTCTATAATCGGATAAACATGACCTTGTCATTTTATCCCGATGACTGCAGTACATAAGAGTACTAGTACCGTATCCTACGTGACCATCATCTCCATATGACTGAAGTGATACTTCCGTCTTGACATCACACCCAACACACTACGATTCTCAATATACCCAGAAGAGGCGTACACAGAAACCGGTTAAAGCCTTGGACGACCAAAACCAAAGTATATTGATTGTCGTAAGTATTAGCGGTGCAAGTCTCAGGTTAAGACCAAATACACCTACCCTGATTTCGGACTTCCATAGACACATAGTCACACTACCAATGGAATTTCGAGGGGGTATATCCAGAGCGAAGTTGTTTCCCGTACCATCGGTAAAACACAACCTACTATTACACTTGCATGAGTATCCTATACCCAAATATATGAGAACTATGATGTTGTGCCCTCACAACGCGCACAAGTGTAATACCAGTCTTTTACGTATTTATCGATATCCGATCTCGATAATACTCTGACTATGGATATTTAATGATTTATCCTTCGTGGATTGATACTGTCTCATATCATTCTCAATCCAGGAACAACTCATAGGGACCTTCTATCATTTATATATCTTGGTGATCTAATCACAAATGATAAGAGAGCAATCTCTCTTGTCACGTAGTTAATTTGTACAACAACACCATGATCTGTACAAATAGTGACGCTATGGGTCATAATTGTCCAACATGGAGAATACGACATCACGTATCAGCCGTGGACAGCCATCAAGTATCAAGCCCTGGCTGATTTTGTAGCCAACTTTAGCCTCGGCCTTCAAGTCCTTGGTGAATGATAGTTTCATTGCGTCCAATCAACGAAAACATGGAGACTCGCAGTCGATGGATCCAGCAGAAAACGTGGCCGCGGTTTGGGAATTGTGATTACTAGCCCAGCGGGCGACACTATACAACAAGCAATCAAGTATGGTTTCAAAGTCACCAACAATGAAGCCGAATACGAAGCTTTGATAGCCAGATTGATTTTGGCTAAGAAGTTAGGGGCTAGAAGAGTTAAGGTGACGTCAGATTCATAATTAATTGTTAACCAACTCCAAGGATCATACCAAGCATGCGGGTCCCAAATGGCAGCCTACTTGTTGAGGGTCAAAGAAATTCAGTCGACATTTGAATCATTCACTATCTCGCAAGTTCTGAGGACTGAAAACACTCACGCGGATGCTCTGGCCACTCTCGGGTCTACGATGCAAGGAGATAAACCCTAGTCTATCCCCTTAATATATCTACAATAGCCCTCCATTTGCAAAGAATAAACTAAGGTCATCGCCCTTATTGACCCAGTCGACTCGTGGACCACACCATTGATTAGATACTTGCGTGACGGCACGCTGCCAATGGAGAGAACCGAGGCAAGGAAGATTCAACGTCAAGCTGCAAAGTTCACTCTCTACGACAACCAACTCCTTAAAAGATTTTTCTCCAGACCCTACCTAAAGTGCCTCACTCCAGAAGAAGCACACTACGTGTTGGCCGAATTACATGAAGAAAAGTGTGGGAATCATTCAGGAAGGAGAAGCCTTGCATGTCGAGCATATACTGCAGGATATTATTGGCCTACTATGCGAGCCGACGCTGTCGACTTTGCCCGTAAATGTGAAAAATGTCAAAGGTTCGCCCCAGTCTTGCACCTTCCACCATAGAGACTCTATCTTATCTTATCCCATTGGCCATTCATGAAATGAGGAATGAACATCGTTGGGAAACTCCCAATCGCCCTAGGGCAGTGAGTCTACATGCTTGCCTTGACAGACTACTACTCCAAATGGATTGAAACGGGAACCTTCGCCAGGATAAGAGATAAAGAAGTACAAACATTTGTGTGGAAGAACATCATATGTCATTTTGGTCTATCCAAATAGATTGTTACTGACAGTGGTTCCCAGTTCATCAATCACCATTTCCAAGATTTTTGCCAAAGTTAGGGAATCAGACTGAGTTTCTCGACCCCACGCTACCCACAAGCCAACGGCCAAGCCGAGTCTTCCAACAAGACAAAAATGAGCACCATGAAGAAAAGGTTGGAGAAGGCGAAAAGAGCATGGGCAGATGAACTCCCAGGAGTATTGTGGTCGTATAGGACGACTGTTAGATCTTTGACTGGAGAAACCCCGTTCTCCATGGCCTTTGGAACCGAAGCGGTCATTCCAACATAGTGTAATGTTCCATCACCACGTTACCAGTGGCTCAAGGAAGATACCAACCAACTTCTAAGAAATAATCTCGACACCATTGAAAAGTTCAAAGAAAATGGTTCCATACGACTTGCTGCCCACCAGCAGAGAATGTCCAGATACTTCAACAAAAATGTGAGGAGTAGAACGTTCAAAGAAGGAGATTGGGTCATACAGAAAGTTTTTCAGAACACAAAGGAAGCTAAAATAGGAAATTTGGTCCTACATGGAAAGACCCATACATCATCACGAAAGTTGTTGGACAATGAGCCTATAAGCTAAAAGCAGAATACGGCAGACACATCCAAAATAGTTGGAACGCCATACATCTCAAGTGATTCTACATATAGTTTTTCTAATTAGTCATAAACCAGCCACTCAACTAATGGCTGCTCTATGACTAGGGGAGGAGTTGACTACCTTGCAATGTTTTATTTCCACCAAGTACTAATTAGAATGAAAAGCTTTTTGCTTTGGCTAAGATAGTTGAATTTCATCCACGATAATAAAAATATGTATTAAAAAGAAAATATTATTCTTACATCAAGGCCTTCTGCCAAAGATTACACTACAAATGACAAAATTCAAAATATAAGTTTTTCAATCTTCAAGACCTTCGACAGCAGGAACTGGAGCAGCCGAGTAAGGTTCTAGAACATCTACGATGGGACCAGCCTCCAAAGGTTGTTTTGGCCCCGACATCAACTTCAGCAGCTTCCCCTCCACTTACAGTAGAACCAACAACCGGAGCCTCCTCAACAACTCCCGCCCCAGTAACCTCTTCAACAGCAACCTTCCGAGCTGGTCTCCTGCCCCACCTCAGCATCTGCACTCTTAATTGAAAAAGATAGACCAGCATCCAACCTCTCACCCAACTTGATCTATTTTTGCGGATCCTAAGTGCTTTGTTCCCCAGCAAGATACTGTCTCATGAGGGTACTTATATCTTTCACCATAGCTTCCATAGCCACTCCCTCCAGTCGATCGAGCAATTCAACCTTCTGCTCCTCTAACACCTCAACACTCTTCTTATACGCCTCAAGTTGAATCGACGTCGTTTCCCTCTCCAGCTTCAAGGTTGCCTTCAACGCTTTGGATTCATTCCCAGCCTTATTCGCCTCCTTCTTTGCATCCTCCATCGCTGCCTTAGTCTCAACCAATTCCTTTCGTAAAGCTATGTTCGAATTCTCCAAGTCCATTGACCTCCTCGGACTGGCCTCCACATACTTCTGCTGAAAAATAATACACTCCAAAGTCTGCAATGTAAACAAAAGAAGTTAGTAAAAATCAAGGAAAACACAAACATACCTAATTAGCAGTTACCTCATAACTTTGAGCGACAACCCTATTTGCTGCCTCTAGTGGCCCCAATGTCAAGATCCGACATTCATCCTCCTCCAGCAACAATCCTTCAGCGAACCCAGACAGGTTGGAAGGATTCGACATCACAGTCGCACTTATTGGAATCTTGATAACCACGTTCTCCAAGTCCTCATTCGGGTCAACTAACTGCTTCATTTTCTTTGAAGAAAGCCCTGCCCCAGTCGACGCCTTTTGAGTAGCTTCCATGGAGAAAATGGCAGGAACATCCTTCTTTAGTTGTAGAAGCTCAGTGACCACTTCAATCTCCTTCCCTTTAGCCTTACTCTTCCTCTTTTCAAGCATTTCTTCCACTGAAGGAATTTTGAAATGACTCGACATCCTCTCTACTGTGCACAAATTTTCCTCATGAGTTAAAGTCCGCGTGAGGTAAGAATCATCGAAAAGGATCCGACACGCCCAAGTTATGAGGAGAACAACCAATATATGTTTGGTCAGAGGCAAAAAGATACCTTCAGGGTAGAAAACCTCATTCCATAATGGAGTCAACCTCAACCTTCTTTCCACTAAAACCACCCTTCAATTTCTCTCTGGTGGAGGAATACTCAACAGGTAATTGGTATTCACAACGACCCCAGGTGTAACTTCGAAACTACGATTCCAAGCCGGACCTGCAAATGAGATGTTAGAAGAATATTAGTCAAGTGACTTATCTACGAAACATAAATTCATAGGAAAATAACAATCACTCGTTATCCCCCAACACTCAGGGATTCGACCAGACCCAGTCGACCTAAATACACCCTCTCCGCTCACAAAAAAATATGTCTTTTTCCATCCCCCTCGATCTTTTATGGTCAAACCTGATATCAGATGCTCCCTCTTTTTTCGAAGGAACATATGATATCTCCCCTTCTCAACTACATGCTCATTTAAATAATATGTATAGTGAAAATCCTTCACCCCGAATCTGACCCCAATCTCAAACATCATAACCTCAATCGACATCAATATCCTCCACGTGTTTGGCATTAGCTGGGACGGAGCTATCCCATAATGGTCTAATACCTCCCACACCAAATTAGGAATTGGGAACCTCAACCCATCTGTAAAAGGGCGCTCATAAAACCATATCCACCCAGGAATCTTATATTCGATTCGTTCACTCGACGAGGCTAACCTTAGTTGAACCGACTCGGGGAATCAATATATTATCTTCATCTCCCTCATGGTCCTTTCTGTCACTCGACTAGGTGGATTCTTTGTCAATATATTTGTCGGCTTACTAGTACTAGGTTCCCCACCCGACACTGCTGGTACTACCTGGAGTGGAGGCACATCTTTTGGGATACCTAACAGAGGTTCTACCGGTGCGAAAGTGAAGACATAAATATAACCACCACTCGACTCACCACCATCAAACATCCTGACAGACGAGGCAACATACAGAGGTGAGTCTATGTACATCTCTATGGGTGTATCACTCGAGCTCATACGACTCTGAGTCGACATATGGATTCACTCTACAAACAACAAGTATGCCTAAAATAGATGCCCTAAGATATCAAACTACAACCTCACACAAACACAATCCCAAAATTCCTACAAATCATCTAAGAATCAAAACTCCTATTCTAGCCAAGAACAAGTTTAATCTACCCTATGAACAACTTGAAGAACTGAAGAACACGAGGAAGGATGCGAAGAATACCTTGAATTCGAGAAGAGCGCTCCTACCTTGCGACTTGAGAAGAAATTTTGTAATTAAGCAAATGAACCCCCTCAAGACTTCTTATACTCTTCTTCATTTTGGAACCTCGTTTTCCCGCCAAAAACGCCTCGGTATTGGTGCTACATTTATTGCAATTTAGGAAATCGAGGAACACAATGCCCATTTGAAGCCTAATAAGAATATTGTCGGCTGAGGATCCTCTTCAAAGTTAGATTGCTTCTTTCATGTCCATTCGACCGCTATAGAAACTCATTCAATACTTCAAAACTCATTTGACTCAGACGAGTTCTCGTTAAGAGACAGACTGTCACGAAGAACACTATGTCCAAATGACATACGAGGGTTTCATCACTTGATCCACTCGACAAAATCATTTAATGGTATGATATTACCCTCAAACACTAACATATTGCCTCAGGCCGTACTAGACACCCGAATGAAACATATAATCGACTCGACAACTTTGAAAAATGAAACAGTAGACCAAACATGAGTCCAGTCGACATAAAACCGCGATTATTTGAAGCATTCTCGTGTCATGAACGACTGTACGACTTAAACATCATAATGTTGTTGTCTTAACTCAACCAACGAGACGTCCAGATGACAAAAACTGATGTTCTCTTTGTTTGCCAACCATTTTCATTGGTGTTGAATAAAGCAGGCAAAGCCAAGCAATATCATTCAAGACATGGACCTTCATCTGGTCCAGATGACATGAAGACTCTACCTGATACCTTTTCAGGACCAGTCAGCTGGAGAATTTCCTGGTATTCATATGGTCTAATCGACGGGAAGATTCCTCAATTGGCTAATATCGAGCCAAGTTTAAGACATGGACCTTCATCTGGTCCAAACGACATGAAGACTCCACCTGGTGCCTTTTCAGGACCAGTCGACTGGAGAATTTCCCAACCTTCATCTGGTCCAGTTGACGGGAACATTCCCCAATTGGCCCATGTCGAGTCAATTTCAAGACCTGGACCTTCATCTGGTCCAGACGACATGAAGACTCCACCTGGTGCCTTTTCAGAACCAGTCGGCTGGAGAATTTCCTGGCCTTTATCTGGTCCAGTCGACGAGAACATTCTCCAATTGGCTCATGTCGAGTCAAGTTCAAGACCTAGACCTTCATCTGGTCCAGACGGCATGAAGACTCCATCTGGTGCATTTTCAGGACCAGTCGGCTGGAGAATTTCCTGGCCTTCATCTGGTCCAGTCGACGGGAACATTCCCCAATTGGCTCATGCCGAGTCAAGTTCAAGACTTTGACCTTCATCTGGTCCAGACGACATGAAGACTCCACCTGGTGCCTTTTCAGGACCAGTCGGCTGGAAAATTTCCTGGCCTTCATCTAGTTCAGTCGACGGGAACATTCCCCAATTGGCTCATGTCGAGTCAATTTCAAGACCTGGACCTTCATCTGGTCCAGACGACATGAAGACCCCACTTGGTACCTTTTTAGGACTAGTCGGCTGGAGAATTTCCTGGCCTTCATCTGGTCAAGTCAACGAGAACATTCCCCAATTGGCCCATGTCGAGTCAAGTTCAAGACCTAGAACTTCATCTGGTCCAGACGGCATGAAGACTCCACCTGGTGCCTTTTCAGGACCAGTCAGCTGGAGAATTTCCTGGCCTTCATATGGTCTAGTCGACGAGAACATTCCCCAATTGGCTCATGTCGAGTCAAGTTCAAGACCTATACCTTCATCTGGTCCAGACGACATGAAGACCCCACCTGGTACCTTTTCAAGACCAGTCGACTGGAGAATTTCCTGACCTTCATCTGGTCAGTCAACGGGAACATTCCCCAATTGGCCATGTCGAGTCAAGTTCAAGACTTAGACCTTCATCTGGTCCAGACGTCATGAATACTCCACCTTGTGCCTTTTAAGGACCAGTCGGCTGGAGAATTTCCTGGCCTTCATCTGGTCCAGTCGACGGGAATATTCCCCAATTGGCTCATGTCGAGTCAAGTTCAAGACTTTGACCTTCATCTGGTCTAGAAGACATGAAGACTCCATCTTGTGACTTTTCAGGACCAGTCGGCTGGAGAATTTTCTGACCTTCATCTGGTCCAGTCGACGGGAACATTTCCCAATTAGCTCATGTCGAGTCAATTTCAAGACCTGGACCTTCATCTGGTCCAGACGACATGAAGACCCCACCTAGTACCTTTTTAGGACTAGTCGGCTGGAGAATTTCCTGGCCTTCATCTGGTCAAGTCAACGAGAACATTCCCCAATTGGCCCATGTCGAGTCAAGTTCAAGACCTAGAACTTCATCTGGTCCAGACGGCATGAAGACTCCACCTGGTGCCTTTTCAGGACCAGTCAGCTGGAGAATTTCCTGGCCTTCATATGGTATAGTCGACGGGAACATTCCCCAATTGGCTCATGTCGAGTCAAGTTCAAGACCTGGACCTTCATCTGGTCCAGACGACATGAATACCCCACCTGGTACCTTTTCAAGACAAGTCGACTGGAGAATTTCCTGACCTTCATCTGGTCCAGTCAACGGGAACATTCCCCAATTGGCCATGTCGAGTCAAGTTCAAGACTTAGACCTTCATCTGGTCTAGACGGCATGAATACTCCACCTTGTGCCTTTTAAGGACCAGTCGGTTGGAGAATTTCCTGGCCTTCATCTGGTCCAGTCGACGGGAATATTCCCCAATTGGCTCATGTCGAGTCAAGTTCAAGACTTTGACCTTCATCTGGTCTAGAAGACATGAAGACTCCATCTTGTGACTTTTTAGGACCAGTCGGCTGGAGAATTTTCTGACCTTCATCTGGTCCAGTCGACGGGAACATTTCCCAATTGGCTCATGTCGAGACAAGTTCAAGACCTGGACCTTTATCTGGTCCATACGACATGAAGACTCCACTTGGTGCCTTTTCAGAACCAGTCGACTGGAGAATTTCCTGACCTTCATCTGGTTCAGTCAAAATAATAATTAATGTTATTCATATCAAAGTTTTATTCGTTTCACACAAGTGAGAATGAATTCATATATTTTGCTTTCTTCATGCATGCAAGAGAACAAATATATGACTAAAAATTTCAAGTGACTTGCATGTATTACATGTGTACGTAGCTAGTAGCTAGTAGTCACGCGGCGAAATCTGTTAGGGGATCAGCTGATCCCTCTCAATTTATTTTCCAACTGTTAGTGATAAGTAAATAATAACGATATCACTCTAAATTTATAAATTAAATCTTTAAAAATTATAAAATCCTCCCTCGAAGAATCTTCTACCTTCGTCCTTGCTAGTATCCTTCCACATGGGTGGATAACTCACCACCATGTTCCTTGAAAATATCATTCAATGGATAAGTTTACACGCACCTTTCAATTTTCTTTTTAAGGCTTCTTCTATCAATTTACCAAAATATTGTTCACAATTTGATGTAATATATTTTCTTACTGTAGATATTATTCATATAACTTGAACCTATTTGTGTTGTGCTTACTTAAAATACGCATCTTTTGATTACCAAATAAATTTATTAATAAATTGTACAAGACTGTGATGGGAGAGAGTGCTTCCATGTTGATTGGACATGTCGTCTGTTATCACTAAAAAGCTTTGACTTGGGATATTATATTAAATGGAAATATAACATATCGAAACCATATGATAAATATAGAGACTAGGTTCATATCATTTATAACGTCTTAAATTAAAATCTAATAATAAAACTGTAACTAGCTTGTATGTCCTAAACGGATAATAATTCTCATGAATATATTAGTTAAATGTTGATATATTTAGATGACGTATTTATTGAATCAATGACATATTTATGTTATTATAGCGAACAAGACCCACTAACAAATAATAATGATAATAATGATGATAATGATAATTAAGTGAACTAATAGAGGCCCCTAATGACTTGGGATTGAGGGATCAATTTAAAGCACTTGACTAAATTTGGGTGGGGCGGTATTAGATTGTGTTTTAATTTTGTTTAGACTGAAAAGAGGACCCCAATTTTTTATTTTTTTTAACTACTAGTTCTTTTTTTGTTGTGTCAACCATTTTCTCTATTGGTAGTATTGCTCCAAGTGTAATCCATAACTTGTCTTTTCAAGGGATGTGATTTGATGATGTAAGGTTCATGATCTCACATTTAGGTAGGGATGGCAAAATCCGGATCCGGATCCGGAAGCAGTTTCTTTAGCCCGGGTCCGGTTCCGGACCCGGGTAAATAGACGCGGGTGCAGACCCGGGTCTACCCGGTCCGGATCCGGATACCCGGTTTATTATTATTTTTTAATTTTTAATTGTATTATTTTATATTTATATTTGGATTTTGTCAATTTTATTAGTTTTATTTCAATTCTTTTATATTTTTTTAATTATATTCTATTATATATATATATATATGCATATTATTTTTATATTTTTCATTATATTTTAATTTATTATAATTTTTTTTTCCGGATCCAGGTCTACCCGGCCCGGATTGTCCTAGTCCATGCAGATCCGGGCCGGGTACGGGTCTCACTGCCATCTCTACATTTAGGTCTTGGGTTCGAATCCAGAGAGTGCGTTTGTTGTAAGAGCTTGTGACAGCCGAAGGTTTTAAGTTTTACCTGCCCCTCTTAAGCTCATAAGAGGTTGTTTGGCGGTGAGATTTTCAACGATTTCAAAAAAAAAAAAAAAAGTAATCCACAAGCTCCTTTTTGTAAAATATTAATTAATCATGCTTGGGATTGGTCAAAACCTGCCAATCATACCACTGAAATTTGTCAGAAAGCCGTTGAAAGGAATAATTCTTCAAAACAACGAATATATGAGTAATATGATATCACTAATTATAAAACATATGATATATGCATTACTATAATTTATTTGGTATTTTTTAATACTTTAACAAGACGATAATATATTATTAAACTATTATACAGATGATATGGTACCGTAGTTGTATTGTATTGCTGACGACAATTGGCCAATCAGAGGGTACTAAAAAGCCATAAGCCATTTCATGGGAGTTGCATTTCATGATCTATATTGGAACCAAACACACTCAATTTTGTCTCCATTGAAATTTTTTTTGAAAGCGTTGCCTGTGCATTATTTTTCTCTAGCTTCAAAAATTTAGCAAACGTATGATTATTGTATGTGGAAATTAACAATTAGGCAAGTTAGGCGATGACTGAATCGACGAGGGAGTTTCATTGTTTTGGCTATAGTCAATGAATCAATTACAACCTAATGAATCATAACACAAAAGCAGCAACCTGGAGCATGGATCCGACGTATCTTTTATTATATTGGTGAACCGTTAAGTTCGATTCATGTATGTTTCGATTCGATTTTCAAGTTGGTTTTTCATAAAAGATTATTTTTAGTTTGATTTTGGTTCGGTTTGGTTAAATCGAGAACTGATCAGAAAATAAATAAAGATCATTTAAATGGTTAAAAAGTACATGTGGCAGCATTTTTAGATCAGTTACAACTTAATATTATACTCCTATCTAATATACATTGGATTATGGAGTATAAAAGCAAACATACAAATTCCTAAAATCAAATCTTTAGATCTCAATTAATCTCTCTCTATTGTTTTAATTTCTTAGAATTTTGGTTAAAGATTGGCGGGATTGCCTATTTTATTCCTTAATATTATACTCCCTTTTACCTGAAATTGTTTTAATTATTTGAATTTATAACCTATTTGTGCTAATCATTACCCTTTTTGTTCCTTTTTAAACGATAAGAAACTAATAAATTCAAATATATTTTTTTAATTTCTTACCTCTAAAATCAAATCCTAAAGTCATTTTTGCAATCCTCAGCTTATTTTTTTATTCTTTCATTTTTTTGAAAAAAAAAAAAATGCTTCAGTTGCATAATTTACGTGCGCATGATCCGAAAAGCAGTGACAGCGCAACGACTGTGCTGAAACACTTTTTATTTAATATGTTCTTCAATTTTGGATCTCAGTTACATTAGTAACTAGCAAGTCATAAATTTGAGTGTTTTTTTTTTATGGGACCAAATTAGGGTTTGTTCAATTTAATCCAGACTGTTTTGTTTCACAAAAAATTATATAATTCGGATCAATTCGAGAAAAAAAACAAAAACAAACCAAACTAGAAATATATACGGTGGACAAGACAAATGAATCAGGATTTGAAAAATCCACTTTCAGTTTAAGTGTGGTTATTAATGTTTTCAAAATTTTAAAAACTACAATTTTTAAAACATTGATGAATTCATAATGCCTTTTTGGTATAACTTTTAATAGAACCAAACTTGCTTTTTTTAATCCCAAGAATTCTATTCAAAATTTGTTGTGTGTTTGGTTTTAAAATAAAGCTTTTATGGATTAACAAAAAATATTTTGTCTTTACTAACAAAAGCACAAAATTTAAGCTTTGAAGAGTTGAGGTTGAAAAACTTTTTTAAAGAGTTCAATTATCTATAATACCTTTATTTTATTTAATAACATTAATTCAATTATTTTATAATACAACTTTAAAAAATTTATCCATTAAAGTAATTTTATATTTTTTAATAAAAAAAACTCTCATTAAAAACCAATCACATAATTTTTTTAATAAAAAATTATACTACTAAAAACTCTTATCAGTAAAAACTCTACTTGCAGAAACTCTATTTAAAAAGTCATACCAAACGGAAAACTTAAGTAAACAAGCTTAAAATTAAGGAGGGCTTTTTAAAAACCGGCTCATTTACTCACCTTAGAAATATGGATTCCAATAAAAGGGAGCTTTACTGCTAGAGTATTTAACAATTTCAGGTAATGATTTTAATTTCCGCCACAAATATTAGCAGAAGTATTACTTTTCTTACTAAAGCATCTGCTAATACTTGGCTTGTGGAAAACCAACCCAAGCTTCAAACAAATTTTGCCATCACTTTCAAATTTAGTGTACAAATGAAGGAAAACCAAATTCATCCGTCTAGCAAATGAACTGACTGACTTCAGTGAGCTACTTCCGCAATTGGCTCCACAAATTAAATTCATGCCGAGCTGATTTAAGGTCATTGCTAGCTCTGCCAATATCTCGTGACAAAAAAAAAAGTACAGACCGGATAAACAGGTAACTGCAAGCAGCTGATAGACAAGTTAACAAATGTTGATATAAAGGCAGGCTAGCAAGCAGATCAAACTAAAGGCTCTCAACCAATTACGGACATGATTTGCTCCAACAGTACAAGTTTCTAATTGTGTAATGTACTTTTAATTGTCGCAAAGTCATATCAATTTTATAAGCCTGTATTATACTAACAATTAGAATGCAGGAGACGGAGAAACCTATTGTTTTATACATGCACGTACACATGCATGCATCATGGTAGAGAATGCTAACAATTCAGTGATCATGCATATTTTGCAAGTAAAAACATGGAAAAACAGAAGCACGGCAATGGGAAGAGATTTCTCGTCAAGGATCAGCATTTCTTGCCAAGCCTGTAGATATCTTTGCCTGACAGAAATGCACATCCAGAAAGAACTTTCCCATCAAAGAAGATAAATTATAAAATGGGGAAAAAGAACCTCATCGTAGATGTTAATCCACAACCAAGAATAACTTTCTCATTATTCTAAAATGTACTACCAAGCCATGCAAATATGATATATTGAACAACTGCTAGCAACACATGCTTTACATCACCTTTGCAAGTATTTTAACTCGATGTAACATATGCTGAAAGAAGAGTTATCTTAAACTATAATGTAAATTTACCAACCAAAATTGTAGTAAATAAGAAGCGAATGTCATTAATTCTTCAATTCATTCGACAGAAGATAATAAACCGTAAAAAAGCTATGAACAAAACAAGAAAAAACACAGCACAATTGCATATATAAAAGAGCGCAAGGGATCAGCAATAAGATTTTGATCAACGCAAGAAGTGCGTAGGCAGCTGATAGATGTGTAAAGTACGGGAAAAACAAAACAATGTCGGGAGAAGTCTAGGCTGACATTCAATACTAGAACGCAACCCACGCCTTTTAATACAACCCAATACCAAGCATAAATATTAAATAAGCATGGCGTATTCGTTGTCGGAGAGGTTGCGAAAGTCACAATGCAATATCTCAAACAAGGACAAGGGGCCCTCTCCTTCAGTCACATTTTTAAAATGTTTTTTCCAATAACTTAAAATCATCATCAGTACTACCAACATAAATTCTTCTTGCTCAGACCTTTTACTTTGCCATCATATCCATATTGCAACAAAATAATATTGAATCGAAACATGATGAATGAACTAAACTAATGCAATAAATAGCAGCCGATTAAAATTTTCAAAATTGGTTCAGAATTGACCTGATAAAGAATCAGATTGGATCCTGAAGCGGCATTGTTAAAACAAACATCTCCGCCGCGGGTCGAGCTGTGATGGAACCAGATTGGGATTTGCCGTCAACTGTGATTTGAACAAGTTAGGGTTTGTATACCTTCGACTGCGGCTATAAGCGAGATTGTCTGTTGAAACGACGCCGGTTTGATGATGAGCAACGCTTTTAACTCGGATTTGGACATGATAGTTATGGGCCATTTGAAATAGTGAAAGGCTGATGCTATTAGCACCCCTCACATGCTCTGATGAAACGCCTCTTCGATTATAATTACTTGAAAAATCATGTCATAAATAAATAAGAAATAAAATACTTCCTACTATTGTGAAAGAAGTATTCAAATATTAAATAAATTAAAAAATAAAAAAAATAATAATATAGGAGAGAATGTAAAACGAAAATGAAAGTAAATTTCCTTTTAATTTCTTCTGAATAAAATGTGTTTTTGTAAATATTTATATAAATATTTACAGTGATATTACATCTGAAAAATCATGTGACTCATTGCACCCAAGTTCCGCCTCATACACTAGCTATAAAAGTATTCTCGGGTATGCTGAGTAAGAAATGATGGGAGTGAGTTCATTGTAGCCGAAGGCTGACGACTCAATAAGAAACCTGAACTCGTACACATGATTGTATTTCGTAGAAACACAAAACTGACATATTTGAATTTCAGCCCATGCATTGGGAAATTAGATAATTCATAATATGCAAGACTAATTGATATGATGCATCTCTATTGTATGAATATCTGGGAATCATCATAATATTTGTTGCGCCATGCATCAGGGAAGGTATAATCGATTCTGAATGCTTGCATGTGTTTGCACCATAAATAATTTCAGACCAATTAGAACAATCCAAGACCAGTTTTCTCTAGGAGCAAGCATGAAAATTGTCACTTCTCCCCTCCACAAGCACATACATTATGAGGAGTTGGTTTCCAGAACATGCATGAAGTTGAGAAGTTGATAGAGGAAGTTGAGAAGTTGATAGAGGAAGTTACATTCAAAGCCAGAAGAGAAAATCATTTCCTGCTAAAATCACTCATCCACAAACACAAACACATGCTTCCTGGAATAGAGGAATGTGGAGAGTTGGTAGCAGGAAGTTGAGAATCACTTGGAGGAAGTTGACAGAAAAGTGCATGGACTTTGAGGATGAGTAGATGAAGTTAACAAGACATGCAGAACATGCGTAAGAAGTTGATGGGCATTCTGAGAGAGATATTTCCAGAAGCTATAAAAGCCAAAGATGAGCCAAGAAAAAAAGGGACCTACAACACATCGATCAAAATAGCTCAACATGCCTTCTTCAATTATTTATTGTACTTTAATTCCAATAAATGTCATAGTCGATAGTTTATAATTCATTCTTTTGTAACTAGATTTTCAATTACAATAATACTCAGTTTCTCACTAAATTTCGATTTCAATTTCCAATTCCAATACTTCTTAATTAGCATCCTCCAAGATTTCAATTGTTTATCCCTTGCAGGCTTTGAAGAATCCATTATTACAATCGTTTATCAGAAGTCAATTTTTCACATTGAGGACTTACTCCTCTGGCACGCCCGCGCACAACCTAAATTTTTTTAGAGCCAACACATAAATTGGTACACTCGAAAGGACCCACTAGAAGGATGCAGTCAATCAACAGAAAATAATATGGGAAAAAAACGTGTTCATGTCTCATGATAAGGAAGTTGCGCCTACAATAGTAGGGCAAATACAAGAATGAATCATTCCACACCTGGTGGAGAAATTTGAGAGGAATTTAACTCCTTTTAAAATTCACAGTCACAACATTCAAATTCCAACATGACCTGTTGTTGGAGCCTCAAGTGATACAAGCTCGCCTACCAATTTATTACTGATATGGTTATTTTTGTAAAATTCACAGTCACAACATTCCACACCTGGTGGACAAATACAATGTAAGTATACAGTTCCTGCAATCATGCAATTAATTCTCATTGTGAGTTAAAAATTATTGTGCAGAACATAATCGATAAAGATATATTAAAGTTTCCACATAAGAAAGAAATTATTCATCCAATTGTATCTATGCATGATTCGTTGGATGCCAAATTGAGACAAAGATAAAAGGCTGCGGAAATCCATTCAGGAAGGATAATCTGTAAGGTATGGGTTCCCAAGAAGTTTATTTGGTGCAAGAAGAAGACAAAACATGATTGAGCCATAGAAATGAATATGCAGCAAGAATTTGGTTTCCTCTAAGAGCCCAACCACCTCTTGCATCTCATTTTCAGATGAGAGGACCGAAATTCATGACTCCTCTAATGGTCAGGCCAAATAACCAGTGGCATGGAATTTACCACAAAAAATTTCCTCAGAAACTCTCTCGAATCCATAAGCAGAGGCTTCTACGTCAAAAAGCTATCTTGATGAGGAAAGATGAGATACATGAGTCTGAGAACGCAAAATCAAAATTTTATAGTAAATCTACTGAAGATATCAGTAGAGAACTCGGATAATATGATTAAGGAAGAGCCTGTAAAGAATAGCTTCATGGTAGGAGGAATTGTCATTTCGGTTGGTTGTATCATGACAAGCCTGACTCCACCATTAAACTCCCAGAAGGAAAATGAGGAAAAGACAACATAAAATGCAAGAATTACAAATCCTTCTCATTTTCACTTGGAGGATAAGAAGGAAAAGAAGCATATCCAGATCGTTGAGGGTCTAAAAAGAACAGTGTTCCAATTTATGGTAAATCAAAATCTCTCCATTTACATATTATATTTTCTTTATTTTTATTATATTTTGAGCACATTAGCCATCTACATGGCTATGTCCTATATTTGTTCATTTTTTTTTAACTATATTTGGAGTTGGCTAACTGGCCACTTTCAATATAAATTAAGAGCCAACATATGGCTTGTTTTTTATATTTTTTTTAAAATGAAGATCTTATGATATCCCCCAACTTTTAGAGGATTTTCTGTAATCTTTTGATAACGACAAACTCAGGATTTCTATGACTCCTCAGTAATTCATTGGAGCAACTAATTTAGACATATCATTTATGAAGAATGAGTAAGAGCTCTTAGGAAATTTCAAAAAGAAAATATACAAAAGAAGAAAGTGGTAGGAATTGCGTGCCAATGGCCACATTGCTACCCATGAAATTATTATCCTCTACCAGATTCCCACGATTTCAATTCTTTTTAGCAGGAAGCTAAAATTTTTCCACCAAACCTTTCAAGTCTAAAAGATAGTAGGACAATGGCCGCAATCTCAAATCATTCAATAAATATTCACAATGCCAA
>SKCR01053252.1:0-45684 GCA_019454045.1 Zanthoxylum bungeanum | reverse complement strand
CTTGTGTTGAGTTCCAAACTCTTGGGTGAGTTTCCCTATCACCTTATTTGACCCTTTAAAGTGCTAGCTTTGCCAAAAATTGAAGCAAAATTCTTCCCCTCCAAGAGTGAAGAATTCGGCCATGGTGAGATTTGGAGGAAAGAGAGAAAATGAATAGTAGTTACAAAAGTTGGTTGGTGTGTTGTGTTTTAAAGTCCAACATTAATTATCCAACTACACCCATCATGAATAGTGATAAGTGATGTAAGTAAATTGGGTCCCACCACTTTCAAATTCCAAATTTTAGTTGGCTTGTACAACACACTTTGGGCCCGGGTTCGTTTAATCCAATTAAACAAATTTTCCGTCGCGACGTAATTAAATATAATTTAATTAAATAATAATGCTTAGAAAATTATTACGAAAGTCACTTACGAATTAAATCTAAATTAATTCGTTCGCTTGAATTAAAATCCAATTTTAATTCCGTATTGAAATCCAATTTCAATTAATATATCCTATATATTATTTTAGCCCAATTAAATAAATTAAATAGTAAAATCCAATTTAACTATTAAATTTACTTTGCCGATTAATTCCAAATTAATCGCGTTCTCTCTTTTCGACGAATTAATCCCAAATTAATTCTTGCCGCAATTAATCCCAGATTAATTTTCTCTCCATAATTAATCCCAGATTAATTCTGTTCGAGTCAAATGTCATTGGTGAATCTTTGGGAAGCGACCCAATAGATCCCTTGATATGTTGGCAGTAAATACGGTCATCAGACTATTCGAACACGTGCGTACCCGGTACCACGTTCTTACCGATTTACAAGACATGGTTGGTTTCTAGCAAAACACTGTGCCAAACCAATTCTCCAAAAATATTCAACTAGGAATATATAATATGTATCAGGCGTAGTATACAATGTATTGTATAATACGATCCAGTATCAGATGTCACATGCTAGGTCTGGGGTTGGAATTGTGTCTGTCCCGTACGAAGCATATATCGGATCACTAGCAACTAGTCTCTGTAATCAGATAATCATGACCTAGTCATACTATCCCGATAGCTGCATCATTTAAGAGTACTAGTTTTGTATCCATGCGTGATCATCATCTCCATATGACTGAAGTGATACTTCCATCTTGACATCACACTCAATACACTATGATTTTCAGTATACCCATAAGAGGTGTACATAGAACCTGTTAAAGGTCCGGACGACCAAAACCAAAGTATACTGATTGTCGTAAGTATTAGCAATGAAAGTCTCAGGTTAAAACCAGATACACTTACCCTGATTCGGATTCCCATAGACACATAGTCATCCTACCAATGAGACTCCGAGGGGTCTATCCAGAGCGAAGCTGTTCCCGGTCCAACGGCTAACAGAACCTCATATCACACTTGCATAAGTATCCCACACTTAATATATGAGAACTATGCTGTTAAGCTTCCATAACGCGCACAAGTGTAATACTAGTCTATTCCGCATTATCGATGTCCAGTCTCGACAATACTACGACTAAGGATATTTTGATGATTAAACCTTTCGTGGATTAATACTGTCTCATATCTTATTAATCCGGTACTAATCATATGGACTTTTATCATTTATATATCCAAGTATTCCAATTACAAAATGATAAAAGTGCAATTTCCTTTGTCACATAGTTAATTTGTACAAAGAACACAATGTCTTTTACAAATAGTGATTCTATGGGTCATAATTGTCCAACAATCTCCCACTTGGCCTATAGCCAATCACTCAAGTGTCCAACACCTGGACTATGTACGGTTTGCTCATGCTTATGCTTATGCTGAGATATCGCTTTTGTCAGCGGATATGCAATGTCACCATCTGAAACGATTTTTTTTTCAATCTTCACATCGCCACGATGTGTGATCTCACGAATCAGATGAAACCGTCGAAGTACATACTTGGATCATTGATGAGAGCGTAATTCCTTAGCCTGTACTGTAGCCCAACTCAGATACTAACAGAACTACTCCTAATCCAATTAGGAATTTTATATTTCTAAAATGCTTCTTTTGCTGCCTCAGTCGCAGCAATGTATTCCGCTTTTATTGTTGAATCAGCAACAGTATCTTGCTAGAAAGATTTCCAGCTCACTGTTCCCTTGTTCAAACAAAATATGTACCCTGATTGTGACTTACAGTCGTCTTTATCGGTTTGGAAACTTACATCGGTGAACCCAGTCACCTCAAGTTCTCATTCTCCATATACTAAGAAAGCATCATTAGTTCGTCTAAGATACTTAAGGATGTTCTTAACATCAATCCAGTGACCATCACCTGGATCGGCCTGATAGAGACTGCAGATGCTCAAAGCATATGAGACACCAGATCGTGTACATATAAAAGCATGCATGATCGATCCGACTGCTTAAGCGAACGAGATCTGAGTCATTGAATCTCTCTCATCTTGAGTTTTAGGACACATGTCCTTAGATAGAGAGACGACATGTGACATTGGAATCAGCCCATTTTAGACTGATCCATGTTGAATCTCTTCAACACTTTATGAATGTACGAGTTCTCGGAGAGTGCTAACCACTTTTATATCTATCCCAGTAGATCCTTATTCCTAGAATAAAGGTTGTCTCTCCCAAGTATTTCATGGAGAATTTTAATGAAAGCCAAGCTTTCACCGATTTTAATATGGGAATGTCATTGCTAAAAAGCAATACATCATCAACGTATAGGATAATCATTGTCAGTGCGCTCCCACTAACCTTCTTATAGACACAAGAATCATCTCCGTTTTGAATGAAACAGTATTGTAATATGATCTCATCAAAACGTTGGTTCCAAGAACGCAATGCTTGCTTCAATCCATAAATGGATCGATTTAACTTGCAAACCTTGTTGGCATGTTTTGGCACGAAAAAACCGTCAGGGTGTTGTATATAAACATCATCTAAAAGGTTTCCGTTATGGAAAACGGTTTTGACGTTGTAGGCACTGCATTTTTACATGTGAGTACCTATGATGAGTCTCATTTGGAGACACTACCTTTTAAGTCACGGAAGTCACGGGAAACAGACGTCGGAAGGGGAAATTCAGAATAGGCATGTCATCAGATTCATTTCACAAGTTCACTGTTTTCGTTCGTGCTGCGTTCGTTACATCGTTCGAACGTCAGGCAGATTGCGGGCGTTCGTGTAGCCTTCGAAGAGGCGTTCGAACGGCGTCGGTATTTGTGGTTTTGCTGCTAGCCTCACACCCAAGCCCAATTAGCCCACCAAAACCCATAAAACACATCCAAATTAATAAAATGCATATTTAACACATGGTGAAATTAAATAAAATAATTAATTAAGTCATATACCAAATTAAATAAAACATTAAATAAAATCATGCCTAATTAAAATCAATCAAGAATATATTATTCGTAATTAAAAATATTGTATTCCTAACTTAACAAATATCATGCCTAAACAACACAAATTAAATATATTGACTTCCTAAATTGAACTAATTTTGTCCCCCAATCAATCTTAGGCTTTCCTTGCATGACACCAAATCATATCCTCCATTGAATGCCAAATCCCTTCCTTGTCAAGCAAGATTTAACCCTAGCCCTTTGCGTATAAAAGGAACCCAATTCCTACCCTTGAGACCCCCTAGCGGATTCATAGAAGAAAAACCTCTCTCCAACTCTCACATTCACGCATACCAAACAAAAAAGAAAAGAATTTTCTCTCCTCCTCCACCCTTGCTTTATCAAAAATCACAGCCCAAACACCATCCACCCACGCCAACAAACCATCTAAAACAGTAACTAAAAAGCCACACTTTTAATCCCCAAAACAGTAACCAAAAATTTGCATTTTAAGCCTTCAAAAACACCCAAAACAGTAGCAATAACACCCAAAAATAGTAACTAAAATATAGCAGTTAAAACGTGACAAACAGTGACCAATACAGTAGTAAAACAGCAGCGAAACGGAGCAAAAACAGTAGCTTGAGCAGCGAAATAGCGAGGAAAAATGCGAACCAGTGAACCGGAGGAGTTGCAGAGTGTTAGCCCTTCCGACGATCGTGTACCGTACATCCGAGAGGTGATTTAAAATGTTAGACCTGAGGGCACTTTTTCTATTTATTGTCATTCATTTTTTTATTGTTTTATTCGCATGATAGTCGTTTGTGGATGCATGTTGTGGCTTTGAATAAAATGGAAAATGTGTCACCTCTTGTGGTATATAGGATGGAAACCCGGACATAAATTTCATAGCCGATTTCGAATGGACGGTAGTATGATCTGTACTCGGGATACAACTCCACGTACCACTTGAATAAATGGCACATATTTCGTTTTATGTTGTTGTGATTTGTTATTCGCTACTTGATTTCCGCATGTTATTTGTTTATGTAATGATGAGATAAAGCGCATGGGCTTAGTAAGTGCGATTAAAGGTCCTCTATTTTGAGAGGTTAAAATCCTTTACCACGATGCTTTGCCATGCCAGATAATGTATATTCGATTGGATGCGAGATATGTTCAATCAGATACACGAAGTCCGATATCGTAGTCTTTAGTAAGTGCGATTAAAGGTCCTCTATTTTGAGAGGTTAAAATCCTTTACCACGATGTTTTGCCGCGCCAGATGATGTATAGTCGGTTGAATGTGAGATATGTTCAATCGGGTATATGAAGTCCGATATTGTTGTCTTTATTTTTATATGCATTATGATATGATGCGCATGGGCTTAGTAAGTTGGATTAAAGGTCCTCTATTTTGAGAGGTTAAAGAACCTTTACCACGATACTTCGCCGCGCCTTTTATTTCGTTATTCGCTTTTCTCTGTATGTCATCTTCTTGCATAATCATGCATCATGTTGCAATGCACATGGGCTCATCGAGTTGGATTAAAGGTCCTCCATTTTGAGGGATAAAAAGCCTAAGGGCTACCTTTGCCACAAAGATTTGCCGCGCCTTTAGCCCGTTATTATTGATTAGGTGTCATCTATACGTCCGTTCACATATGTGTCATGCTGTTTACTGTATTTTGGGGGTCACTGCTGTAACCCCGTTCGAATGCGTTTCAGAATGCCGCATAAACGCATGTTTTCTGTCTCAGTACGTTCGAACGCATTCACAAACGCAACTCGAACGCGCATGCATTTTGTCTTGTCATACATCAGGTCTCATTTCCGTTCGAACGCGTTTACGAACTCTACTCGAACGCGAACCTTCTGTTTACCGTTCGAACGCATTTACGAACGCTAATCGAACGCGCATGCATTTGTTTCATCAGGTCTGGTCCCGTTCGAGTGTGTTATCACACGCCACACAAATGAGAACCTTCTGTTTACCGTTCGAATGCGTTTTCGAACACTACACGAAAGCGCATACACTGAACTGAGTCCTCTTCATCATATTTTATGCATAATTCCCCCTATTGGTTATCCCTTTGTATTACGAACCTGATTGCTTCTTTTTAATATGCATGCTTGTATAATTATTGCATGTTTGCGCTTCCATGGTTATCAATGCAATGTGTTTGTGAAATTATGCGTTTGCCATTATTCTGATTCAATTTTATGCATGCTTGTATGATCATTGTTTGCTTGCGTTTCCGTATCCATGAATATAATGTGCTTATGAATTTGCATGCTTGCCGTATTTCAATTTACTTTTATGCATGCAGATTCGGACATAGATTATATGCCAATAAGTTGTATGCAAACTTAAAAATGTGTTACATGTGAACTTAGATGAACCTTTGATTTATGCATGCGAACTTGGAAATAGATTATTCTTGGAAATATTTTGCTTAGGCTTGGTTAGATTATTGCATAAATCATTTTATTACAAGTGGCATAAGTAAGGGACTATTCCGAACCCAACGGTTTGAGGTCTTCCCTTGCGAGGGGTGAGTGCGGCCTTAAATCTCATTTTCCCGGTTCACACCGGGTGGCGACTCCATTATTCTCTAGTTTAGTCCCCCGCGGGCTACTCCATACTCCCAACTAGGCCACGAGCCTAGAACAGCATGCGTCGCCCAGTTTCTATGTTCCCACAGTCTAGCGACTCCACTAGGGATAGAGAATCGGCCCCGAAATAATATCTTGTAATATTATGATTTGTGCTTTAATTAACCGTGTCTACTATGGGTTAAAAGGGGTTTAATCAAAGGCATTTTTTAAGGCTGGGTAATGGTTTGGTGTCTTCCCTCATTCACTACCTTTCTATAAGGAAAAGCTGTGAAGGCACCTAGATAATCATTTACTTGTAGCCTATTGGGATGGACTAATTTGGAGGACTCGTTGTTTATTCCTGTCACCAAACGATAAGAGCCTAAGAGGCTAGGGTACTTAAGAGAACCTCGCTCCACCCTCCCTCTGGGGAATCTAGAACGGGAAATCCATCTGACATTCAGTCACCCGCCATAACTCGTTGGCACGTACTGTAAGGTATAAAAAAGGTGCGCTCACTTGGTCGCTCGAACCCTTGAGTGGAGATACCTAGTTATGGGTAATCCTTCGCCAGCGAGATTCTTTGTCTACACTCCTGCAAACACACACGTAGACCAAAATTGTATGGCCTAGAGCAACTATTTCCTTGTGCTTGTGGACCATCCTCATTTGGATGCAGTTGGACTTCTTGTCAGAAATACGAACTTGTTGGGCCATTTAAACTGGGACGAGTTCGTATCCTATGATAATTGGGCCAAAAGCTTCTGAAATGTTGATGGGCCACTTTGTAGAAATTATTTTTGTATGCTTGTGTTTGGGAACATTGTCATTTGGATCCATTCGGACCTTTTATCATGGGATATGGGCTTGTCGGGCCATTTAAACTGGGACAAGAACGTATCTTATGGTGATCGAGCCAAAAGCTTCCAAAACACCAATGGGCCATTATATGTTCGTGTTTAGGAACGTTATCATTTGGATATGATTGGACTTCTTGCCATGAGATGTGAACTTGTTGGGCCATTTAAACTAGGACGAGTTCACTCCTATGACAGTTAGCCCAAAAGCTTCTAAAATGATGATGGACCAATTTGTGTGGAAATTTTAATAAGTTGATATATCTCTTGTATCGCATGCATCTCATTCATCTCATGCATACATATCCTGTTAACACCCTCTATGTCTATAAAAGACATCATAGATTCATGTTGGGTTAGGAAAGAGGGAAGGCTCACTAAAAGACCGGTAACAGATATGAGTACATCCGATAATGAGGTATCTCGGATAGATCAGTTGGAAAATGGTCTCGCCAAAATTACTGAACAGTTGCAAGCATTGACTACTGCTGTGGCTGGTACGGCTGTACCCCGTGCTGGGGGGAGTTATGAGAATGTGAGGTAAGAGGAGCCTCCGAATGGGTTGGGGGATGATATCCCCGCTTTTGATGATGACATGGCAGAGTATGCAACATGCAGAGTGATTGGGTCTCAGGCAGAATTTCAGAAGCTTCGGGATCAGGTTGAAACAGTTACCCTTAAAATGAAGGGTAAACATGAAGAGTTGTTAGATTATGAGGCAATGACCTTCGAAGAACAGTTTCCTGCTTAGTTCAAGATGCCAGATATGGCTAAGTTCAACGGGAATGGGGATCCGAGGGTTCATCTCCGTCAGTATGTATCAGTTATGAGTTCTGTGGGTTTGACAAAGCGACAGGTGCAGAAGATGTTTGGAATGTCACTCGAAGGGGCACCGGTGGTATGGTATCACAGCCTTGAGAAGAAAGTAAGGGAAGATTGGAGGGAATTGGATGATGCATTCCTGAAACAGTATGTCACGGACTTGGAGATAGATCTATCACTCCGTGATCTGGAGAACACCAGGCAGAGAAACCGGAAGAGAGTTGAAGAAGAGAGTTTAAAGGAATATGTGGACCGCTGGAGAAGCCAGCTCTTAAAGATGCAGACCAGGCCCTCAGATAAGGACCAGATAAAAATGATTATCAAGGGCACCAAGCCCTCCATCTATGGGAAGCTAAGGAGGATGACCTCAATGATTACTGATTTTCGACAATTGAGGGAAACTGTCATGGATATTGAGGAAGAAGAGGCCAAGAATAGAAAATTCTATGGTCTGAACAGGAGGCCCATTGGGGGGACATCGGGAACAAAGCCCGTTTCTGCTGAGATTACTGCTATCCGAAACCGGAGATTCTCCAACTTGGGTAGACCCTTGTCCAAGGTATTGGAGAAATTGAAGAGACAAGGACTTCTGAAACCCCTAGAAACCAAACCACTCCCAAACCCTCCACCACCACATCTCAACCTAAACCAATATTGCCAATTCCACCAACAGAAAGGCCACGATACCGACAACTGTGCCCGACTCCGCCATGAAATCCAGGACCTTATAGACTCAAAAAAGATACCCGACCCTGAAACAGAACACCCCAACATACACCAGAACCCTTTACCAAATTAGCACTTTGTCCCACCACCAACCTATATGATAAACTCTGGCCTACCCGAGAACCTTGTCCTCAAATCCTTTGACCTCCAAGCCGTTTGCCTTGGGATTTGGGATAGTAACAGCGAAGATGAAACCGAACATGGGAAGAGTTTCTGGGCAGACTTCTCTAGTAGTGATGAAGAAGAAGTGAGGGGTATGACACGCAGCGGGCGTTTCTACAATGATATGACTGATAAGGGTAAAGAAGTGTTGACTGAAGGGAGAGAAGTGGCAGAAAATGGGGATAATTCTGAGGGAGATACAGTGCTGCACCAATTGAAAAAGACCCGGGCACTGGTCAGCATCTGGGAATTGTTGTGTTCATCACAGGAGCACAGACAGGCTATGGTTGAAGCCTTGAGCAAAATAGTAGTACCAGAGGATTCTAATCCGGTAATGTTTGTGGGATCAGTACAAAAGGAAATTTTACAGGCGATCACTTTTTCTGAGGAAGAACTCCCAGCTGGGGGAGAAACCATAATAGACCTTTGTTCATAAGGGCCGAGGTGAAAGGCAAGAGAACGTCATGTGTGATGGTGGATGACGGCTCGTCCATCAATGTGTGCCCATTGAAGATTTTAGCAAAGCTGGGTATGAAAGCAACGGATTTGGACCCCTCCAGTATGACTATCAAAGCTTATGATGACAGCAAACGAGGAGTTGAAGGTAATTTTTTGGCAATGGTCAAAGTAGGCCCAATTGAAGATGAAGTTGAGTTCACGGTGTTAGACATTCCGGCTACTTTCGCTTTATTGTTGGGAAGACCTTGGTTTCACAAACTTGGGGGCGTGCCTTCCACTTTGCATCAGATGATTAAGTTCCCGTATGAGGGAGAGATTGTTTCCATCCGAGCTGAGATAGATAATGTTATGGCTGCATTGGAGATACAACCTTTCACGAGGTTTCAGGTGTCAGCAACTTTTGTGGAATGGGTAGATCCTAGGGTGGCTAGGATCATGAAAAAAATGAAGTTTGAGCCGGGTGAAGGTTCAAAATTGCCAGATTTCAGAGGACAGACTACTCGGAAGGGTTTGGGATACACATCAGATGAAGAAAAGCAGAAGCTTAAGAAGAAAGGTCTGAAACTGATGGAATGTTTTGTGAAGGCTTCGGGGTATCAATGGGGCCTGAACCGGTGGAAGTTAATGGGATTGTGGTACCTGGATTTGAGATTTTCCAGGATATGCTGGGTAAGAATCCGATGATGGAAGAAACTATGAAGAGTGAAGAAGAGAATTGGGAGGAAGAACTGATGAAGTTGGAGAGCCTGACTCTTGAAGAAGATAAAAAGCCTGAGAAGAACCTAGTTGCAGAGGAAGAAGTGTCTGTAGAAGATGAGGACATTTATCTTCCTGATTTATTTGAGTGTACCCCCCCATTTGTTAGCAATAAAGACAATCATTTCGCTTATTTGCCTCAGTCTATTTCCTCTGACTTGCATGACTTGAGTATATTTGATATCAGCTCCACCAAAACAAATGCATTTAACCTTGGTACACCTGAGAGTTCTAAGGAAATTCTGATTGCAAGTGAAGTTACCTCCGAGGAGAGGGAGAAATTAGAAGAAGTATTGGTCAGATATGCCAAAGTGTTTGCTTGGTCCTATGAGGACATGCCCGGGGTAGACAGAAACATTGCCCAGCACACAATACCAACTTATCCGAATATGAGGCTGGTGAAACAGAAACTCTGACGGATGAGACCAGAATGGGCTGAGAAAGTCAGAGAGGAAGTTAAGAAATAGATAGATGTGGGGTTTTGGGAATAGGTAAAGTATCCTGAGTGGTTGGCTAATATTGTGCCGGTGCCGAAGAAAGATGGGAAGGTCAGAATGTGTGTGGACTACAGAGATCTCAACAAGGCTTGCCCGAAATATGATTTTCCTCTACCGCACATAGACGTACTGGTTGATAGTGCGGCTTTATCTGCTATGTATTCATTTGCAGACGAGTTTTCAGGTTACAATCAGGTTCTTATAGCTGAGGAAGACAAACACAAGACTGCCTTTGTTACCGAGTGGGGTACTTATTGTTACAAGGTGATGCCATTTGGGCTCAAGAATGCGGGAGCTACGTATCAGCGGATGGCTACTACACTATTCCACGACTTGATGCACAAAGAGATTGAAGTGTATGTGGATGACATGATGGTGAAATCAGAGACGAGAGTTGGGCATATTGAAGCACTTGAAAGGTTCTTTTAGAGAGTTGACAAATACAACCTGCGGCTAAATCCCAAGAAATGTGTGTTTGGGGTGACATCAGGAAAATTGCTGGGACATACAGTGGGAATGGGAGGAATAGAGGTAGACTCTGAAAAGATCAAACCAATCACAGAAATGCCAGCACCGAAGACTGAGAAGGAAGTCAGAGCATTCCTGGGGAAGATTCAGTACATCAGTCGGTTCATCGCCAAGTTGACGTCAGTATGTGAGCCTATCTTCAAACTGTTGAGAAAAGATCAGCCAGTGAGATGGAATGAACAGTGTCAAGCAGCCTTCGACAAGATCAGAGAGTACTTGGTAAAGCCGCATGTATTGAAACCTCCGAGACCGGGTAGACCTTTGATATTGTATTTGGCCATAGAATCAGAAGCACTGGGGGGGCAACGATGGTACATACAGATGAGACAGGGGGGTAGAACACGTAGTTTATTATCTGAGTAAGAAGATGCTCCTATATGAGGCTCGTTATCAAGAAGTAGAGAAGATCTGTCTAGCAGTGGTATGGGCTTCCAGAAAATTGTGGCATTATTTTCAGTCTTACAAGATCCAGGTAGTGGCAAAGGAGAATCCTCTGAAATATCTGTATTCAGTGCCTTCGCTAGTGGGGAAATTATGCAGATGGTTAGTATTGCGGACAGAGTTTGACATTGAGTATCTCACCACCAAAGTGGTCAAAGGGCGAGCAGTAGTAGCAGAGTTTCTGGCATTGCAACCTGTTGAAGGTGATCAATATAAGTTTGAATTTCCAGATGAAGAGATCCAAGCAATAACAGTTCAGAGATGGAAAATGTATTTCGACGGAGCAGTGAATTACAAGGGAGCCGAAATTGGGATTGTGATAGTGACCCCCGAATGAGAGACCTTGCCTTTGGCCAAAAGGTTGACATTCAGAGTAACAAACAACATGGCCGAATATGAAGCATGTGCTTTTGGTTTGACTGCATTGATAGCCTTGAAGGCCGAAAGTGTGAAATTCTACGGAGATTCTATGTTGGTAGTCCAGCAGATGCAAGGAGAATGAGAATTGAAAGAACGGTTGAAACCTTACCTTTTTTACCTCAGAAAGTTGGCGCAGGTCATCCCCGATTGTAAGTTTCAACACTTGCCATGAGAAGAGAATCAGATGGCAGATGCATTGGCTACACTTGCAGTGACTTGGGAAAATCCAGAAACGTTAGTGATGAGACCGTTGATACTGACGACAGCAAGAAGACCTGTTTATGAGATAGAGAGAATTCTGGAAATAGAGGTTGATGACGGTAAACCATGGTATCATGAAATTCAGAGGTATCTGGAACATGGGGAACTCCCAGAGGGAGCAGGCAGAAAAGACAGAACAGTCATTCAGAAGTTAGCTTCCTAGTATGTGATTTTGAAAGGGGAACTGTACAAGAGGCAAGAAAACGGTATTCAGTTGAAGTGTTTGAGAAAGAAGAGGCTCAGCAGTAAGGTAATGGAAGAAATACACGCCGGGGTATGTGGTCTACACATGAACGGGTTGAATCTGTCCCGCAAGATAGTGAGACAAGGTTTCTACTGGTCGACCATGGAGACCGACTGCGCGAAGATGGTAAAGCACTTTCATGAATATCGAAGTATATATCTGGATCGTTGATGAGACCATTAATTCTTTAGCATGTGTTGTAGCCTAGCTCAGCTGCTAAAAGAACTATATCTAATCTAATTAGATTTGTTATCGACCCAAATGGCTTCTATTGCTGCCTCAGCTGCAGTAATAACTCACATTTGTTGTTTATTCGGTAACAGTATCTTGCTTGGAAGATTTCCAGCTCACTGTACCGTTATTCAAACTGTATAGTACCGTTTTGCGACTAACAGTCATCATTTTATCGGTTTGGAAACTTGCAGTAGTGATCCCAGTCACTTCAAGTTCTCCATCTCCATAGTTTTAGACAGCATCCTTAGTCCTCTAAGATACTTAAGGATATTCTTAACATCAATCCAGTGACTATCACTTGGATTGGCCTGTTTGTGAATCCATATGCTCAAAGCGTATGAGACACCAGGTCACATACATTTTTTCAATGTACGAGTTCTCGGAGAGTTTTCTATGAAAGCAAAGCTTTCGCCGATTGTTTTTATGGGAATATCATTTCCAAGAAATGACATATTATCATTATTTATAGGACAGTCATTGTCAGTGCGCTCCCACTAACCTCCTTATATACACAGAATTATTTTTGTTTTGAATTAAATCATAAACCATTATGATTACATCAAAATGATAATTCTAAGAACCCAATGCTTGCTTCAATCCAAACATGGATCGAATAACCTGCAAACCTTGTTTGCTAGTTTTGGTACGAAAAACCGACAAGATGTTGTAAACATCCTCTAAAAGGTTTCCTTTTAAGGAAAGCGATTTTCTCGTTCAGCTGACATATTTCATAAATGAAACATGCATCATTAGCAAGCATTATCGAAATGGATTTACAGTGGCAACAGGTAAAAGGTTGAATCCTAATCGACACAATGTTGATAATGATACCTTCCGCTAAAAGCCTAGCTTTATACTTTGGTATGTTGCCATCCATGTATGTCTTCCTTGAAGACTTATAAGTACCAATAGGCATAATGCCTTGCGGTACATCAACTAGTATCCAAACTTGGTTGATATACATGGAATCCATTTCCGATTCATGGCACTTTGTCACAATAGGGAGTCGATACCTTGTATCACTTCCTCATACGTAGTCAGTTGGTATTCCTCAAAATATTAACATCTTTATGAGGTGAGATCAGAAACCCATACCCCATGTTGTTTTCTGACTCTCTCCGATCTATGCGGTTCTTGTGTATTCGAAGATTATTGGTAATAGTTTCATCCTTGATGAACTATTTATGTTCCATTAGGAATCGATGCCTTGAATAGTATTACTCCGATTTTCATCGAGTTTTACTATCCTCCCACTTATCACTGCATATCGGTATTTCTCTTAGGAAAAACGTATGGCGAGAAACAATTAAATTGTTCTCTTGTGAGTTGTATAAGTACTATACTTTGGTTTCCCTTGGATAACCTACAATTGGCACTTATCCAATTTGGGTTTTAGTTTGGTATCATCCAAACGTATGCCTAGCATACCCAAATCATTAGGAATGAGAAACCCGGTTTCTATCATATTCATATCTAATATGAAATCTGTCAAACAGATTTTATGAAACCTTATTCAAAATAAGTTCTTGCACTGTGAATGCTTATCCGTTGAAGGAAATGGTAGCTCAGAGCGACTCATGATTAACCTTATCATGTCTAACAAAATTCGGTCACTCAGTTCGGACACACAGTCTCAAAATGACGTGTTCCGGGAGGAGTCCTCTTTGAAAGAATACTATACCCCGGTTATTTTAACACCATTTTCATGTTTCGCTATTCAACTCCGAAACAATTTCCGAAAATTGTTCCACTACCCAAAAAACATCCAATACATTTATACAACATACTTTTCATCACCAAAATCACAGAATTTCAAGATCTGATTTGGTAACTAAAAATATCATTTTTCATGCTTTAAATCCAATTTTCTCAACTTTAATAATATTAATATTTACACCAACCAAAGTCACCACAAATGAAGAACTCAAGAAAAATTATAGGAGTTACAAGAGTGGTAATAACACTCTAGAATGGCAAAAGTCATGAAATGATAAAATTGAACTAATATTACAATAATATTATCCAATCTAACTCCACACATGCATCTAGCCTCAAATTCATCCTCCAAATCAAAAAACCCCAAAATCTAAGAAAGGAAGAATCCATAGAACTATTATTGATATTCAAGAACAAGAAAAAAAACTTTCTAAGTTTAAGATTATTAAAGATTACCTCCAAATCTTGTAATTTCCTTAAACTTTTTCTTGAATTTCTTCACTTTCTTCCCTTGTTTCTTCAAGAAAATTTTGAGAGCTTTTTATTGAGATGGGTTCGGCCATTGAGGTTAATGAAATGAGAAAACAAAATTTTCCACTTTATAAAGCTAGGCCAAACCGACTTTGGATGTAAAAGAAGGGTATTTTGGTCATTTTATTCTTATTAAATAATAATAAGCTTTTAAGTTGACAAATCCAATTTGTAAACTTTAAACTTAATAAAATCATGCCACATGTAACCAATAATAATCAAACATATTGCATAACATTTATGTAATATTGAAATAATTTAATTATCTAGATATTTAACATTTAAATATCCAAATAATTAATTAATACGATTATTATTATATATGTATTTTTTTATTTACATTAAATAACAAATACATATATTAATGGCATGTGTCAAAGTCTCATTTGACAATTAATTAATATGTATCAAATAAAATTTTATATTAAATACAAATACACATTAATTATTAATTGACCAAAATGCCCCTAATACATGTATTTTTGTTTAACCGTTTAAACGATTCGAATTAACTCATTTAATTCGGTGAAGTATTATGAATAATCTATAATATTCATAACGCCTTGCCCAAGTGCTCAACGAGTACACTTCATATTGTGAGACTCTCTAAGTTTAGGTTTATCTGTCACATAATCCAATTTTGTGTCCATAATCCACCCACTCATGAATTACGACGACCAAAGATAATCTCGCTAAACTATGCAAGTCGAGGTCATTGCATACGTATAATCCATCTGTCACAGGCTATCAATATTATACCGGGGATATAGATAAGAACGTCAAATCCCTAAGGAATAATATAGTCGACTTTTAAATTTACGATCTTTAAATAACACTCGGAACTCGCTTCTGAAGTATACCACGGCCATGGATTTAGTAGATCGTAAATATGCACATGATACCTATACCCTGTGCACAGGATTGACAGATTCTATCTGATACTCACAGGATATCATGAGCATCGGTCCACACCCAACGAACAAGTGGAGGTCTGATCTAAATAGATCGGTGACGTGACTGCCATTAATGTGTGAAGGATAACTCATATATCCACATTGGTATCTCAAGTCGAATGACCACTATGCTACTCGACTCGAGAAGATTCCTATTGACGTTGGTGTACCATCTTTTAGGAAATCTTCGGTAAGTCGCTCAGTGTTTATCAAATAAACACCTACATGTCTATACGAGTTTCCTAAGACTCATGGTTCATTGGGATAAACCATCAGACCAAGTCACGATATACGACATGTACTGGTCTCAGCGGATTTTACTAACCGACCCGTGTTAGTAAATCTTGACCAGGAACTTTATTTGATAATATACTTCTAGTAGTGACACTTCCCAATGTCAATTACAAACTACTTTGTAACTGCGCACTACAAAATATATTATCGGGTCTTTGTCTAATATATACATATCACTAAATCATATAGTTTCAATCTAATCGTAATTAGATCGAATATGTATATAAAAACAAGAAGTACTACCATAAATGAGTAATATTATGGAAAGCGGAATCGTTCGTACTCATGAATCGGACATAAATATGATCCGGATTAGCACTCAGAGCACCAACCCTAATACTAACAACTCTAGAATGACAACAAGATCATCAAATGATCAAAAGTGTGCTTATACGCCATTTATAAGCATACTTTGTTAAGCACACATGCATACATCTTTTATTCATGCTTCCAACCATCATAACACAAACATAAGAGAGTAGAAAAACTTGAGAACAACTTATGTTGTAGCCAAGAACAAAAGAAACAATTTTTCTTCTAATAGGAAGTTGAAAATACTTACAAAAATTCAAGTTCTTCCATGGTTAACTTCTTGGCTTCAAACTTTTTCTCCCAACTTTCTTTGTTTGTGTTCTATTTGGAGACTTCAAAAAGTGAAGCAAATTAAAAAAATAAAACCTTTATATACTAGGGTTAATGGCCGAAATTTTCAAGAAAAAGTGTAAAAAGATATTTTGCATTTTTTAACAATTAAAGAAGCAAAAATCATCTTGATAACCATTTCATTTAATGTAAAAGTCAAACTTATACACTTTAATCATTTCCTTTAATAAATATCAACTTAGTTATTTTATATTTTAATAAATATCAATTCAATAATTCAATAATTATTTAAATATAAATATCCAATATATATATTATATTTACTTTAATAATCCAAATATATATATTAATGATATATGTCAAATATCATAATTTGACAATTAATTAATGTGTATTTAATAAAATCAAGTATTAAATAAAAATACACATTAATTAAGAAATGATCAAAATGCCCCTTATGCATGTATCTTTCGTTTAACCGTTAAACGATTTATAAATAATCAGTATTATTCATAAAAGTTGCCCTAGTGCTCTACGAGTATATTTCATTAATGAGACTTTCTAAGTTCAAGCATATCCATCACGAAATCCAATTTCGTGTCCATAATTTACTCACCCGTAAATTATGATGACCACGGATAAACTCGCTGAACTATATAGGTCGAGGTCATCACATACGTATAATCCCTCCTTCACAGGTATTCAGATTATTCCAGAGATATAGAAATTTACGTCAAATCTCTATAGGTATAATCCCGTCGATGATTTTATTAGCAATCTTATAATAACACTTAGAACACACTTCTACAGTGTACCATAGATCCATGGATTTAACGGATTGTTAATCCCATAATGAATACTTATGCCCTGTACACAAGACTGACGGATCCTATCTTGATACACACATGATATCTTGAGCATGAGTTCACACCCAATGAACATGTGGAGGTCTGATCTTAATAGATCGGTGACGTGACTGGCATCAAAGTGTGGATGATAACTCATATATGCACAGTGGTATCTCAAGTCAAAGAATCACTATGATACTCAACCCGAGAAGATTCATATTGACGTTGGTGTACCATCTATTAGGTAATCTTCGGTGAGTCGTTCAGTGTTTATCAAATAAACACCTACAAGTCTATACGAGTCTCCCAAGACTCATGGTTCATTGGGATAAACCATCGGACCAAGTCACGATATACGACATGTACTGGTCTCAGCGGATTTTACTAACCGACCCGTGTCAGTAAATCTTGATCAGGAACTTAATTTGATAATATATTTCCAGTAGTGACACTTCCCAATGTCAATTACAAGCTACGTTGTAATTGCGCACTACATTATATCCCTAAACATGGTTTAGTTTCAATCTAATGAATTAGATCGAATATATGTAATAAAAGACAAGAGGTGCTACCATAAATAAGTATATTATGGAAAAATCTATTGCTCGTATTCATGAATCGGACATAAATAGGATCCGAATTGGCGTTTCGAGCACCAACCCTAACACTTTCTACCCTTTTCTCTTTCAGTTTATTTTTATGAGTTCTTGACTTGTAATAATGAATTGGTTGTGTTTATTGAATATCATGTGTAACTAATTCACAAGTCTAGGAATGTAATGGATCCTAAGCACATTAATATAACCTAAATTGTAACTTTTTATTCTTTTGAGTAATGATCTGAGTTATTTATTATTCTCTATTTTTAATGCGTTTTATTGTCTGGCTAATAATAGAATAGGTGTGGTAAACCCCTCGGAACTTGGAAAAGGGAATTCGGGTTTAGCCTTGGGAATAATAGCGCATGATCGTAATTTTTAACAAATAGTTTTCCGTGCAAAATTGAAATATACCTGCAGGGTATGCATAGCCAACATCAGAATATGTTCTTAATGAGTTTGACTTAAATTAATTATCATGGGAATATAGGTAATTGAATTAAGTTAGAAGTTTCTACCTGATTATCAGAAGAGACTTGTAGATAAATTAACGTTCTAGGTTAATAACCATGTTAATTGCTCAATTGGATAATAAGTACATAAAACTTATTCACATGCTTAGGTGAAATTGCAACCCTAGATGCTCATTCTCATAAAGTTTTTCCAAAGTAATTTTAATTTTATTAGTTTAATCAACTCTCCCTTACGTACATCAATTGTTTAGTTTTAGTTAAGTTAGGTCTAGTTTTAGTATTAATATGATTAATAATAAGTTTATGTGGGCTCGACGTTCGACTTGTTTATTATTATATTAATTGAACGATAAGTGCGCTTGCGTGCAGTAATAAAATCGTGATCAAATTTTTGATGTTGTTGATGGAGACTTAATTTATTTTATTAAGACGAACATTCTACTTACATAACTAAGCACCATCTTTTTCCTTTTTATCTGTCTTTTATTTTCCGTAATTTCAGGTAGTTGGACATTTATCAGAGAAGAGGTTCCATATGAATATGCTATGATCGAGTTGGAAAAAATGAGGATCCAAGATTTTATCCCATGCAATCCAAACACGCATTTTGACCTATAAAACTGTGGTCCAAAGCAAGACAACCCCCTTTGCCCTACGACCCTAGCAACTATTTATCACAAGGTCCAAAAGGAGTAACTAATGATACATCTCAAACAACTATTTATCACACAGTCTAAAGAAGACAACCCCTTAGCCCTAGGATCTTAACAACTATTTATCACACTGTCCAATGATACATCTCAGTGGTATATCTCAAAACATTTCCTATCAATTTTTTCTTGGAAATGTTTGAAATCCCACCTTCAAATCATTCACCCGAATTTAAATGGAGCAGGTAAAATCTCCGCTATCCCAGATTTTTATAAAAAAAATACATCCCATAAACTCGAACGCAGAATCTAACAATCAAATATTAAGTCATTTGCCACCAAACCACACCATGTCTGAGCATTTCCTATGAACTTATGAAAACATTTCTCATTCAGTTTCTCATCGACTTGATCACTATCAGGCATCAGCACATCTCCCAACTTCTTCCAAATTTCCAATGCCATTTTGTTTTACAACCTTAACCCCAACCTTCCATAAATGTAACACTAGAAGTCTAGAATCAGTGGAATTTGGTTGAAGACCTCTTATACCACATCAAAAAAAATCTTACAAGTTGAATTTACCAGTTCCCACATAATTTTTTCCCAATGCTATATTAAAGTCCAAAATTACAGAAACTTAATCTTATATTTAAAAAATTGAAAGCTACACTAAATTAAAGAGTATCTATAAATGTTAATATTGTCATGAATAAGTATCAAAGAGACAAGAGTAAAGCAAAACTCACACACTGCGGCATGTCTTGTATCCTGGGAGGTGGTATATCATGTGCCAGATGTATATGCCATCTCTTTCACAGTAGGTGGGTCCCACACAGTTATGGGGTGACACCTATTATATTGGGCCCAACTTTTTTATTGGCCAGGCTATAAGAAGTGTAAGCCTGGTTTCCTCGAATGGGCTTATGACGTTTAGGCCCACTCATTGTTTTGGATCTTCGGCTGCTACTAAATACCCTCCAGAAGTTTTCAAGTACACCGTTATTTCAAAGAAATCAACATTGTACTTTCCCCCCTTGATGATGTTTTTAAAACCTACTGAAATTAACAGAACCAAAAAAAAAAAATTTCCATTAGGTTTGGAGATTAAGATCATGATTCATGCATAAATTATTTATGCATCTAAATATCTAAACTTAAAATAAGCCGAATCTATTTTTATAACCAACACTATAGTTATAGTCTTTCATAAAAATGATAATGGAAAGTGGATAGTGTTGGTGGATTAAAAAAAATATTTTAAAAAATATTTCTGGATATAATTTATTATCATAATACATTGATTCAGTCGAGATCCGTGGCTAACTCCATGCTGTTATGTTTTTATTGAATAATATGATTTTGCTCTCATTTCAAGCATACTAAAAGATGCTCAAGCATGCCAATGTTGACATTGATCCAAGGATTAAAAGCATATGTTTTTCAATTAAAATAAATTTTGAGTTTAATGGATTTCAAATATTATCTATCATCTGATACATATACATACATATCAAAAATAAGAAATAAAAAATAAATTAGCTTACGACCATCTATTAATTTTGGGTCCAACGACGAAAATAGTGATTGTAAAATGATAAAAACATATATGACCGAATAAAAATTTTTGCGATCTACGTAATAGAAATGACATCATCAACAAATGAGTAGTGGTGTAGGCACATATGCCACACAAAAATTCAAGGGCACTGGACCACTGTTGTTCACACCAGGTTATAGTATATGCCATTTATATCACTCTTGTATGTTTTCTGCGATCATTATATATCAGTATTACTTTATAATTATTTTGGAAAAATTTATGTTGATAGTGATTTTTCATCTCGAGAAAATTCAAATATCAAGGAGGGGTAGAAATGAGTTTGTATTTAGCCAGAAGAAGATGATGAAACCATATGGGCTTAGAAAGGCTGAAGTCAGACAGAAGGTTCTGACCCCATTATACAGAAGAGTTCTCCCGATGGCAGAACCTGTTGATGATGAAGCAAGTTGGGATACCGACCCGACCTAAAGAGGAAGTGCTGGATTTGACAGTATTTGAATATTTGTGGAAGCCGACCTGAGGTGGTTCGTGATACCGATCAGATCCGGATGAGGAAGTTGGAGGAAGTTTGACCAAGCACCATTCACCCTGATATGCCGACCCGAGGAACGGAGTTGAGAACATTGGACATTTGGTATAAGTAGCACACATGAGGTATGACGTACTTGGAAGTTTGGGCTTCTAGAAGGCTGATATGACGGGGGTTAATCAAGAACTCTCCTTGGGAAGAGACCCTGCCAGACGGAATAGTATTGAAGTAGTTGAACCGCATGTTTTCATGTCAACAAAGTGCGTTACAATGGCAAAAGATTAAATTGATGGGTTTCTAATGATATGGGTAGTTGAATCAGGTGTCAGAACGACTGTTTGTTGAGTGGTTGTGGAAAACGAGCATGAGGCAAGGATGGTTTTGTGAAGCGACTGACATCATGAGTTGGTGGAATAGCAAGTTTGGGAGCCTATATAAAGGGGATGAAGATTCAGATTCAAGGGCTGGCATTTTTCGCGTCTCACTACTTGTAAAAGAGCAAAAAGCTTATAAACTAGTGATAAATAGAGAAAACTGGTCGGTTCACGATCTCTTGAGAGATTTGTACCAGGCTTATCATAAGACTCGGGGTGTTCAATTTATAATCTTGCTTCCCTTCCCCACTTGTAGCTCGGGTTGGTTGAAATAAGCAACAAGCATACAACAAACAAACTATCTATACCCAAGAGGGGGGTGGATTTGGTAATGACTTAATATTGTAGAAATAAAAATTTTTGCCGATTTTACACTACCAAGCTAGTATCTTTACCAATTAAGCTTATCAATCAATTTCTCAAACACAAGCTATGCTAATCAATATGGAAAGATAATATTAAGCTTGCGATAAAATAAAGATATAAAGTTAGAGAAATTGACACCAGTGATTTACAATGGTTCGACCAACAATGCCTACGTCCATTCACATAAGCCGCGCTTGAAGATATCCACTAAGTTGATTCCATAACTTACACCGAGTTTTCCGTGGCTCACTCGCAACCAAGAGTTTGATTCCCTAGGTTCACTCAAAACTCTTACACAACAGTTTTATCCTTAAGTTCACTCTTAAAATTTTTAGAATTGGTTTTGTTCCTAGGCTCACTCACAAATCTTTGCAATCAATCATTTTGAGTATATCAACCCATAAAGGGATTTCACAACCTCAAGTATTTGAATATGAAGATTTTATAATTCATTTGGGCACTCGCAAAAGATAAAAAGATTCAAGATGTGAGTCACTAACCCAAGTGTTCTATGCTAACTACAAATGATATGAAGGTGTAGTGTGTGAGCTTGAGTATGAGAGTGTATGATAATAAAGGTTTTGTAAACTCTCTGTTTTTGCCTCAGAGGAAATTGTATGAAGGTTCAAGAACAAAGCAAAAATAAATTTGGGGCTCAATATACAGTGAAGGTGTAAACTGCCCCAACTGTCATCTGAGACCGGTATGTCGGTCTGCAGAGATTGGTAAACCGATCTGACAAAACATAACAACTATATTACCGTTGAAGATATAAGAATTTTACTGGATTACTGACCGGTATAGAGGCTGGTATGCTAGTGTACTACCGGTATGGGGACCGCTATGGTTCGTGCCAGTTTCCGAGAGTATGTAAGATATGAAGGTTGACCAGTATGAAAACTGGTATGCTCTATGTCGGTTCCAATAGTTGTACAAACTCCAGAGTGATCAGTATGTGTGACCAGTATAGAGTAGCTTGGTTCCAGAGGTGATGCAAAACTGCTCAGAACAGAGTAAGGACACCGATATACCGATGTGGGAGACCGATATGCCGATCTTAGTGCAAAAATGCAGGATATGAAGATTAAAATCATTTTACACATGACCTTAATGCATCCTTATGAATGTGCATATGTCCTATGAGCTTAAACGCTTAAATTAACAACTCACTTTACAAAGAGAGCTCTAAGCTAAGACTACACAAGATATTCTTTATTTGTCACTTGAGTCTTCACATTCATTGCTCTTCATCACCAATGTATTTCGACATCTTTTTGTAATGTCCGCTAATGCACATCGAAGACCTCTAGTGTTGCATCATCAAAGTCCATCTTGAGAATATGTCGCTAAAAATCTTTGTCTTTTTGATGATGACAACCTTTAAAACTTGTGAGCTTTGAGAGTTGAACTTTGTTGACGATTTTACTCCCCCTTAATATTAGCTCCCCCTCAATGTGTGATTGTCTTCAATATAGCTCTATAAAACTTAGACAAATACATTAGTAAAAATTTGCTCCCTTTAATAGAAGAGTAAGAGTATACAAATTTTAATCGCATTCTATGATTTCTCCCATTTTGACATTATCAAAAAGGATGGAGAAGCAAAAAGATAAGCTCTATGAGATATCAAATCAATATATGTGCATAAAACATATCAAAAAGTTCATTAACATTCATAATTTACATTATCATATATTTCTCCCCATTTTGCCATACAACATGAAATTTAATCATAAATCATCAAAATTACTCAAATTAATCCAATATCTATGCAGTTCATTTTCAACCAATAACTTAATGGCAAGGCATGTTCAATGCTAAACATTCAAAAAGATCACTCATATCATATAGACCAATAAGTTCTATGTGATATCAATTGATATTATATGAGATTGGTAATATCATTAAGCATAAGATGATATAAATTAATTAATTTGAATTTAAATGGCCTAATCACTAGTATGTTTCACACTCAAGTCCAATTTATATCAATTGAAATAAGCATACATATATAGGTTGGAGGAAACAATACCAATGTTTCCGTAAACACGGTTTTTACATATTACCGTTGTCACAAAGTGACAAATCCACCAATCATCAAACACATTCATTTTTTTTAAGATTGCATTTGACATTCTTCTCTTTTTGAGCTCTTTCCTCAGCTTTGTCAAGTCTTTGTGATTAATTTTCATTTCTCATTAAGTCCAATTCATATCAATTGAAATAAGCTTACATATATAGGTTGGAGGAAACGGTACCAATGTTTCTGTAAACACAATTTTTACCTATTACTCATCAAACTCATTCAGTTTTTTTTGGGATTGCATTTGACATTCTTCTCTTTTTGAGCTATTTCCTCAATTTTGTCAAGTCTTTGGGATTAAGTTTCATTTCTCATTAAGAACTATTCCCAAAGCTCCCCCTATAAAGTCATTTAAGCATATTTTGGTACCCAAACATTCTTAGGTCCATGGGGAACCCATGAATTTACATTAATATTTTTGTTCATGCACTCAAATATTTGGTGTCTTTTCATATTGCATGCATCACATGTTATATTTTCATTAAAAGTAACATAAGCATGAGAATTGGATGCAATTACAAAATAATTTTTAATTTTTTTTTGATGTATGGCCTATATCCTAATCCTTTGCTTTTAAAAGCACATCTTTGGGATCCAATCAACATATTAAAATTTCTCTCCCAAATTAAATTTAGCAATAATGTTATGCAAATCCACAATCTTTTTATTCAAGGCATCATTTTCTTTCATAATAGATTTGCAATCACATGTATTTGAGCTAGATGGTATGCTGGATATGCTCTTTTCAAGTTTTAGTTTTTCATCTTTTAAGCATGCAATATATTTTCATGCATTTTATTTTTCTCAACAATTGATGCATGATTATTTAATAGTGATGAATGCTCAATTTTAATTTTTTTATGTTTCTTCCTAAGAAAATCATACAATTCATGTAATTCATTAAATGTATCAAGCAATTCATCATATTTAAGGGAATCATGTACATCTTCATCACCGCTTTCATCTAGATCATCAAATGCTATAAAAATGAGATTTGTTCTCTCTTCAGTCCCCTCATCGGATGAGCTAGTATCACTATCACTCCAAGTTGCCTTCATTGATTTCTTCTTGAATTTTCCTTTGAATTTCCTCATTAGGCAATCAACAACCATATGACCCGACTTTTCACACTCATAGAAAATTATTTTATCTTTCTTGTGCTTCCGCGGCTATTTTTCTTCCTTTTTCTCATCCATTAGAGATTTCCCTTTAGACTTTTTTGATTTGAGGAATTTCTTGAATTTCTTGGTCAAATGTGCCAAATCATCATCACTATCTTCTTCTTTATCACTTGAGCTAGCATCATCCCCTTTTCTCACAAATGACTTAAGGGCTAGTTTCTTTTTGTTCTTTTCTTCTTCTTCTTGAGCACAATCTCATATTCCAACAATTTCTCTACTAAATCATCCAATTTTAAATTGTTGATATTATTTGATTCCTTGATGGAGGAGGTACAAATTCTATATTCTTTAGGGAGTGAACTAAGAATTTTTTCCACTTGATCACTAGAGTCAATATTTTTCCTTAAAGCACTAAGGTGATTCACAATCATTGTGAACTTAGAAATCATATGCTCAATTTCTTCACCGACTTCTATTTTGAAGCTATCTAATTCACACATGAACCGATTGATCTTTGACTCATTGACTTGGCTTGTGCCATCATTGACCATTTCTAAAGACTTTCATAATTCATATGTATTTCCAAACTACGGAAGCTTGTTTATTTGACTCCGATCAATTGCATAAAGAAGATGGTTGAGTGCTTTAACATTTAAGGAGGCTTGCATGTATTCCTCATTGGTCCATTCAAAATGTGGCTTCGAAAACTCCACACCATTGTTGTCCTTCTTTATTGGCATTCTTGTACCTTGTATGATCACTTTGAAGGATTGCACATTAACGGCAAGAATGTAGTTCAACATCTTTATCTTCCAATAGCTATAGTTAGTTCTGGTGTAGAAGGGAGGTCTAGTGGTTGAAAATCTCTCAACAAGATTTGATTAGTAGCTTTTAGAGGCCATGATCGATTCTCGGATGGTTAGGTTTTTATTGAGAATACCTGGTTTTGATTCTAATTGAAATAACATACAAGCACACAACAAACAAGCTCTTTATACCCAAGAGGTGGGGTGAATTGGGTAATGACCTAATATTACGGAAATAACATTTTTTGCTATTTTACACTACCAAGCTAGTAGTTTTACCAATTAAGCTTTAAAATCAATTTCTCAAACACAAGCTATGCTAAATAATATGAAAGATAATATTAAGCTTGCGATAAAAATATATATATAGAGTTATAGAAATTGATCTGATTGTAATGATCTGATTTGTGCAATATCTTAACCGAATCTACGTAACATGCTCAAGAACAACCTATATCTAGTTCATGTTCATAAAGATAAATCCTATGTCTAGTTCATGTTCATAAAGATAAATCCTATGTCTAAGTTTGCATGCTCGGAAAATAAGTCCTCATAACACACGAAAACACACGGCAATCTCATGAACATATTTCAATTATATAATGCGAAAAGCAAACAACAACATAAACCTAATGCAAATTCCAAATGCAAAACAAATAACTACTCATGCTTAAAAATAAACAACTAAATCATGCTTAAAAAAATAAATAACATACTAGACTAAATCATGCTTAAAAAATAAATAAATAACATAATAGACTAAATCATGCTCGCATACATGTTTGGATGAAATGAAATACGTGTGTCTCTTAAGTAGTACGTGGCATTGTATCCCGATTGCAAACTGCACCATTCATTCGGATTCGGCTACGGGATTTACGTATGAGTTTCCATCCGATATACCACAAAAGAGAACACGCATTCCGTTCACCCGGAATTCACATTATGCATCGACAAACGACTCTCATGCTATAATATATTAAAATAAATAAAAAAAACGAAGAATAATAAATAAAGAAGGTGACATCAGGTCTAACCTCTTTTGTCGTCTCTCGAAAGCGCGTTACACGGCCGTCGGAAGGGTTGATATTTCGCAACTTTCCTGGTTCACTAATCCAATGTTTTTCCTCGCTGTTTTGCTGTTTGGGCTGCTGTTTTCACTCCGTTTCGCTGCTGTTTGTGTTGTATTTTCTGGTCACTAATTTTTGGTAATTATGAGACTGTTTTGTGGGATATTTAGACTGGTTTGGGGGCGTTTTCAAGGGTTAAATCTGTGGCAGTTTGTAGCTGGTATATGCGGCAGTTTTTTGGACTTATTAGGGGGCTGGTTCGCGTGTATAAAAGGACTGGTTGTGCGGGGATATTTGTGGCGTGAAGGGGCTAGTTATGCAGGGAGATTTGTGGCTGAAGGGGCTGGTTGTGAACGTGGCTGTGTGCGTGAATCTGAGTTGTCAATGGCAATGAATTTGAAGGGAGTTTGGCTTTTTCTGTGTGCAGGGAGTGCAGTTCGCGTGCAGTGAGGGCTGTTATATTGCGTGAATGGACTGAATGTTTGTGGAGGGGCTTTATGTGGCGTAAAGTGATATGTTGATGCGTGAAGGCTGTTGGTTTATGGTACGTGAGGGCTAGGTGGCTTACGTGTTGTTGTGGGGCTAGTAACATGAGTAGGGGGCTTTGTGGCTGTGTTTTTAAGGTATTGGGGCTGTGCGTGAGTTGAGGCAATGGGGGCTAGGCGTGAATGGTTTTTAGGTGGGTAGGCATGAGTGGAGGCAGTGTGGGGCTGTGCGTGAGTGGATTTTAGGTGGCAGAATGAATGGCTGAATGACGTGTGTTCAGGGGCTGTCTTCAAGGGGTATTTGGCGGTAATGGAGAGTTTTATGGGTATTGTTTGGACGCCAATGGAGGTGATTTTCAGGGCTTTGTGTTTTTTTGTGAGAATGAGCTAGGGTTTTGGGTGTATGATGAAGGGTTCTTTTAATAGGCAAAATGATGGGGTTTACCTTGTTTCAATAGGAAATGATTTGTGTAATTAAGGGGATATCTTTTAATTAATATTTCATAAGGAAAAAATCTTCTTAAATAAGGGAGGTGATTTGATTTAAATTGATTTATTCTTTTTTAGTTAGGGATTTGATTTGGTTTAATTAGGCAAGGGATCCATGGGATTTATTTAATTTAGGAAGTGGATTTGGCTTGATTTATGCATATGTTTAATGTGTGTTTTATTAAATTGGCGTGTGGCTTAGGGTGATTTGGGCGTGAGTTGCTTTGTCTTGGTGGGCTTGGGTTTTGTTTGGTTTGGTGATGTGTGGGCTTGGTATGTGTCTTACGGGTGTTTGGGCTAAGGGTGTGTTTTAAAACAGAGGTCCAACAAGCGAACCCGCAGCTACTCCAGCGAATTAAATCCAACAATGTGTCAATTCTTGACTCTTCCCTTCCGACATCCGTTGCCCGCGGCTTTCACAATTAAAGAGGTAGTGTCTCCATACGAGACTCATCATCGGGACTTATATGCAAAAATGCAGTGCCTACAGTCGCCCCCACTTTGATGGGACTTGTGCAGTGTGTGACAATGACAATCCTATCAAAGTACGTGCAATGCATTTTTACTTACCTGGTTCACCAGCTGCCACTTGACTGGCCTGTTGCTTTGAGTTGAGTTTATTTGGTTGTGAGGTGCTACGAGCTCCGAGGTTCATCCCTGCAAGATGCTGCGATCTCTAGGAATCACTACCGAACTGAACTGATATGAGGTGGTCCTTTTCCGAACCGTCTGTGGGCATTGTTCCCGAGTTGAGATGATGGTCTTGTTCTCGATTTGTGGGTCATGTTCCATTGTTGAATTGCGGGTGTTGTTCCCAAATTGAATTGCGGGTCTTGTTCCAGATTGTAGGTCTTTTTCCCGATTGTGGGTCTTGTTCCCAAATTGAATTGCGGGTCTTGTTCCTGAACTGTGTTGAATGTAGGCTTTATTCCCGAACTTTGTGGAGAGTGGGCTTTGTTCTTGAGCTGTGTTAAAAGTGGGCTTTATTCCCGAATGGATTATGGGCTTTGTTCTCGATCCGTGCTAACAGTGGGCTTTATTCCCGAACTGAACTGATGGTGGGCTTTGTTCCCGAACTGTACTGAATGTGGGATTTATTCCCTGGGATTTGTTCCCGAACTGTTTAGAGAGTGGGCTTTGTTCCCTGGGCTTTATTCCCAAACTGTGTTGACTGTGGGCTTTGTTCCCGAGCTGTACTGAATGTGGGCTTTGTTCCCTGGGCTTTATTCCCGAACTGTGTTGACTGTGGGCTTTGATCCCGAGCTGTACTGAATGTGGGCTTTGTTCCCGAACTGTACTGAATGTGGGCTTTGTTCCCTGGGCTTTATTCTCGAGCTGTACTGAATGTGGGCTTTATTCCATGGGCTTTGTTGATTGTGAGCTTTATTCCCGAATTGAGCTGACTATGTGCTTTATTCCCGAGCTGTGTTGATTTGATTGCGCCATACCCGGCGTGCTAAACCCAATACCCGAGGTGTCGCAGTTGTGTCTCCATACCTAGAGTGTCACAGAGTTGATTTTGTTGTGCCATACCCGGCGTGCTAAACCCCATACCCGAGGTGTCGCGGTTGCGTCTCCATACCTAGAGTGTCACATAGGCGATTTTGTTGTGCCATACCCGGCGTGCTAAACCCCATACCCGAGGTGTCGCGGTTACGTCTTCATACCTAGAGTGTCGCAGAGTTGATTTTGTTGTGCCATACCCGGCGTGCTAACCCCATACCCAAGGTGTCGCGATTACGTCTCCATACCTAGAGTGTCGCAGTGATATCTTCATACCCGGAGTGCCGTACCTGGCAAGATAAACCCCATACCCGAGGTGTCGCGGTTGCGACTCCATACCTAGAGTGTCGCAGTGATATCTCCATACCCGGAGTGCTGTACCTGGCAAGCTAAACCCCATACCCGAGGTGTCGCGGTTGCGCCTCTATACCTAGAGTGTCGCAGTGATATCTCCATACCCGGAGTGCCGTTCCTGGCAAGCTAAACCCCATACCCGAGGTGTCACGGTTGAGCCTCCGTACCTAGAGTGTCGCAGTGATATCTCCATACTCGGAGTGCCGTACTTAGGAAGCTAAACCCCATACCCGAAGTGTCGCGGTTGCGCCTCCATACCTAGAGTGTCGCAGTGATATGTCCATACCCGGAGTGCCATACCTGGCAAGCTAATACTGATGTTTGATGTGGACCTCGCCCCCAGAGTGCCATACCCAGCTAGACTGATACTGATGTTGATGTGGGCCTCGCCTCCAGAGTGCCATACCTGGCAAGACTGATACTGATAATGTGATGGTTCGTTCTCGAACCATGCTGTGAGGTGGTCCATTCCCGAACCGTTACTGTGTGAGGTGGTCCATTTCCAAACCGTTACTGTGTGAGGTGGTCCATTTCCAAACCGTTACTGTGAGGTGGTCCATTCCCGAAACATTACTGTGATGTGGTCCATTCCCGAACCTTGCTCCATTCTTAGAGTACCATTCCCGGCTTGTTCATTCCCGAACCGTGCTCCATTCTCGGAGTGTCATTCTCGGCTTTGTTCATTCCCGAACCTTGCTCTATTCTCGTAGTGTCATTCCCGGCTTGTTCATTCCCTAACCGTGCTCCATTCTCGGAGTGCCATTCCCAGCTTGTTCATTCTTGAACTGTGCTCCATTCTTGGAGTGCCATTCCCGGCTTGTTCATTCTCGAACTGTGCTGATGATGCAGTGGGCCCTCGACCCTGGGACGCATCCCAGAACTGCAACCGACAACGGGGGCGTCTCGACCCTGGGACGCATCCCAATATCGTTGACAATGTGGGCATCGCCCTCAAACGGATGATGTAGTGGGTCCTCGACCCTGGGACGCATCCCGAAACTACAACTGATGATGCAGTGGGTCATCGACCCTGGGACGCATCCCGGAACTGCAACCGACAACGGGGGCCTCGACCTTGGGATGCATCCCAATATCGCTGATAATGTGGCCTCACCCTCAAAACTGATAATGAAGTGGGTCCTCGACCCTAAACTAGTACTGATGTGGGTCTCGCCCTCAAAACTGATATTGATGTGGGCCTCGCCCCCAAAATGATGCTGATGTGGGCCTCGCCCCCAGACTGACACTGATGTAGGCCTCGCCCCCAAATTGATGTGGGCCTCGCCCCAAACTGATACTAATATGGGCCTCACCCCCAGACTGATACTGATATGGGGCTCGCCCCGAACTGATACTGATGTGGGCCTCGCCCCTGGGACTCATCCCCAAAACTGATGCTGATGAGGGCCTCGGGCCTGGGACTCATCCCCAAAACTTCTGCTGATGTGGGCCTCGACCCTGAGACTCATCCGCAAAACTGATGCTGATGTGGGCCTCATCCCCAAACTGATACGGATGTGGGCCTCGACCCTAGGACTCATCCCGAAAGCTGATGACACAGTGGGCCTCGACCCTGGGATTCATTCCCGAAACTTACGATGCTATGTTGTTGTTTCTGGTTGGCTTGCATTTGCCGCTTTCTCATTTTCTTTAAAACTTGCGAACAAAAACAAATTACGTGTATATGACGTGTATGCATGCATGAATATGTTTCCTATTCCGATGGGTTAGGTCTTCCTTGTGCTCCTCGGTGCTTCTTCGCCTACAAATGTCTTTGGTCGCCCCCTGGGTCTGCTTATAATTTCCTTATGCCGGTTCTTTTCCGGTGATTGGTTGGTTCTCTTTTGTCTAATGGCTCAAGATCTCGTTGTGTCCCTTATTTTTGGGGTGGTAGACTGGTCGCCCCCAGTCTTGATTTAGCTTTCTACTTTTCGCTGTTTGCACTTGGTCAAGATGAACCACATGGTGGGGCCTTCCATATCATCATATTATATTACATTCTACGAAATAGTCCCCATAGTTATACATATCATTGTCCTCAAAGAATGCTCAGTAATGAAGCCAGAGAACCTTCAAAACACTCAATGCAACTCAAATCCAAGTCTTTGAATAAATGATCTAAGCCAGACTCAAAGTGTGTATGTGTAAAGGTTCCTTTGCAGATTCATCCCCAGGTAAGCCAACTCAATGATTTCGTCAAAAACTGGGATCTATGGGTCAAACCGACCTAGATGTCTCAATTATGCCTGCAGTTGCTTTTCTGTGCTCAATGTGGTATGGTTTTCTTTCTCTTTTGTCTTTCTCTTTTCCTTTTCATTTTGAACTTCTTTTTTTTTTCTTTTTTTTTTCAACACACCTACCCTTTAAGGTAGCATTTCTCCTCATGGTGGTCCTAATACTCGCCCATGGGTAGCTTCATGCTTATCGGTTATAGGTGGTTCAATTCTTTTCTTTAGAGACTTTTCTTTCATTTTCAACCATACCACACATCATAACATAAGCAAATCAAGATAGACATCTAAGCAAACGGTCATTCACTGATCTACAATTTCTTCAACTAGTCACCTTGACAACTACTCAGGTTTTCACCGCTAAGAACCTGTAGTGAAGTGCTTACGAGTTTAACATAGATCAATCACTCAAAGTATCAGATAAAAGCACATCAAGAGTTTATCGTTTCTAAGTTTCATCTTAAAGAAAACGATTTCATCATTGGACTTATGATTAACTATTAAGGACTAAAAACAAACAAACTTTTTTTCTTTTTTTTTTCTTTTATATCTCTTTTTTCTTCTCTCTTTTTTTTTTTTCCTTTTTTCATTTTCTTTTTTTTTTCTTTTTTTCTCTCCTTTTTTTTGGCCCACCATGGTCTTTCCATCCTTGCCGTAAATTTTTCTATTTCTCGACTTCCTTTTCCCGATATCCATGTTTGCTAAACTCTTCTTGACAAATCTTTTTTTTTCTCTAACCCAACAGATATCTATGATGGCTTTTAAGACACGGGGTTAACATGATGCATGTATGCATGAGATGCGTGCAATGCATGGAACATATAAGTCGGCTCATTATCATTTTAAAGCATTCAATCATACTATTGCGCGGTGCAAACTTGTCCCAGTTGAAAAGGCCCAACAGGTTTACACTTTTGCGATAACATGGCTAAACAACTTCAAATGATAAAAGGCCTAAACACAAGATGGCCCATTGGCATTTCAGAAGCTTCTGGCCCAATTTCCATAAAGCACGGGCTCGTCCCAGTTTAAATGGCCCAACAAGCCCATACCTCATGACAAAAAGTCCAACTGAATCCAAATGACGATGGTCCTAAACGCAAGCATAAAGGAATAGTTTTTATTGGTCCTACAACTACAGTTCATATGCGGGTTTATAGGGGTGTAGACAAAGGCTCTTGCCGGCGAAGGATTGGCCACGACTAGGACTCCCCACTCAAGGGTTCAAGCGACCAAGTGAGCGCACCTTTTTTATACCTTAAGGTACGTGCCAACGGGTTATGGTGCATTACTGACTGTCAAATGGATTTCCTATTGTACATTCCCCAGAGGGAGGGTGGAGCGAACTCTCTTAAATACCCAATCCTCTTAGGCTCTTATCGCCTTGGTGACATGAATACACAACAAGTCCTCAAAATTAGTCCATCACAGTGAGCTACGGGTAAATGATTATCTAGGTGCCTTCACAGCTTTTCCTTATAGAAAGGTAGTGAATGAAGGAAGACACCAAACCATTACCAAGCTCTAATAATTCCTTTGATTAAACTCTTTTCAACCCACGGTAGACACGATTAACAAAAGCACAAATCACAATCACTACAAGACATTATTTCGGGGCCGATTCTCTATCCCCAGTGGAGTCGCCAGACTGTAGGACACAGAAATCGGTGATTCTGTTCTAGGCTCGCGGCCTAGTTGTGAGTACGGAATAGCCCGCGGGGGAACTAAACCTGAGAAATAACATGGAATTGCCACCCGGTGTGAACTAGGATAAAGATTTAAGGCTGCACTCACCCCTCGCAAGGGAAGACCTCAAACCTGATGGGTTCGGAATGGTCCCTTACTTATGCCACTTGTAATGATGTGATTTGTGCAATATCTTAACCGAATCTACACAACATGCTCAAGAACAACCTATATCTAGTTCATGTTCATAAAGATAAATCCTATGTCTAAGTTTGCATGCTCGGAAAGTAAGTCCTCATAACACACGACAACACACGACAATCTCATGAACATATTTCAATTATATAATGGGAAAAACAAACAACAACATAAACCTAATGCAAATTCCAAATGCAAAACAAATAACTACTAATGCTTAAAAATAAACAACTAAATCATGCTTAAAAAAATAAATAACATACTAGACTAAATCATGCTCGTATACATGTTTGGTTGAAACAAAATACGTGTGTCTTTTAAGTAGTTCGTGGCATTGTATCCCGAGTGTAAACTGCACTACCGTCCATTCAGATTTGGCTACAGATTTATATCCGGGTTTCCATCTGATATACCACAAAAGAGAACACGCATTCCGTTCACCCGGAATTCACATCATGCATCGACAAACGACTCTCATGCTATAATATATTAAAAAAAAAAAACGAAGAATAATAAATAAAAAAGGTGTCCTCAGGTCTAACCTCTTTTGTCGTCTCTCGAAAGCGCGTTACACGGCCGTCGGAAGGGTTGATATTCCACAACTTTCCTGGTTCACTAATCCAACATTTTTCCTCGATGTTTCGCTGTTTGGGCTGCTGTTTTCACTCCGTTTCGCTACTGTTTGTGTTGTATTTTCTGGTCAATGTTTTTTGGTAATTAGGAGACTGTTTTGTGGGTTATTTGGACTGTTTGGGGGCGTTTTCAAAGGTTAAATCTGCGGCAGTTTGTGGCTGGTATATGTGGCAGTTTGTTGGAATTATTAAGGGGCTGGTTCCCGTGTATAAAGGGGCTGGTTGTGCAGGGATATTTGTGGCGTGAAGGTGTTGGTTGTGCAGGGATATTTATGGCGTGAAGGGGCTGGTTGTGAACGTGGCTGTGTGCGTGAATCTGAGTTGTCAATGGCAGTGAATTTGAAGGGAGTTTGGCTTTTGCTGTGTGCAGGGAGTGCAGTTCGCGTGCAGTGAGGGCTGTTATATTGCGTGAATGGACTGAATGTTTGTGGAGGGGCTTTATGTGGCGTGAAGTGATATGTTGATGCGTGAAGGCTGTTGGTTTATGGTACGTGAGGCTAGGTGGCTTACGTGTTGTTGTGGGGCTAGTAATGTGAGTGGGGGGGCTTTTGTTGGTTTCTAATTAGGTTCCCAAGATCATTATAAGCATGAAAACATTGCGAATACACATCGACGAAGTTGCGGAATACTTACATCGATTGATTGAACGACGCGGCAAGCAACGAAACTCCAAAATGCTCACTGGATAGGCGTGAACTGCAGTGCAGATTTTGCTCAATGTTTTGACTTCGTTTTTGGTCCTTCGTCAAGCTCCAAGCTTCGTCGAACTATTCCCGGCTCATGGGTGAGCTTCCCTATCGCCTTCGCATGTCTCGTAAGTGTGCTAGCACTTGAGATTTTGCCACAAAATCCCATTCCAAGCCTCCCAATCTCACGGTAAAACAGAAGAAGAAAGCCCACTGTTTTTGGGCGTGAATGGTGAAAGAAGGAGAGAAGAGAGAGTGACTTTGGTTTGGCAAATTTGTGTATTAAATACACTCATTTGAATTTCACAAGCACTTCATGTGAATTTGGCTTTAAAAAGTCAAACCATTTAAAGCTTCCAACCACCCACATCACTCAATCCATCAACTTGTCATGTCACATCACTTGATGCGACTAGCGATTTGACGCTTGATGCGACTAGCGATTTGACGCTTGATTTGACGTGCCGCACTCCAATTCGAAATGCGAATGCGCTCGCAAATAATCTCGGGCTTGGGTTCGCTAATTATAAATTAACGAATTTTCCGTTACGTCGTAATTAAATGATTACGCCTAGCGAAGTCACTATTCACGTCGCTAACGAATTAATTCTAAATTAATTCATTCGCCCGAATTAAAATCTAATTTTAATTTCACGTCGAAATCCAATTTCATTTAATATATCAAATATATTAATTTACCGATTAATTCCAAATTAATCGTTATCTCTCTTTAATGATATTTTATCCCAGATAAAATATCTCCGTAATTAATCCCAGATTAATTTTCTATCTCTTCTATTTAATCCCAGATTAATTTTAGAGTGCGAGTTATATGTCATCGGTGAATCTTTGGGAAGCGACCCATGAGATCCCCGGATATGTTGGCAGTAAATTCGATCTTCGGACTATCCGAACACGTAAGTACCTCGTACAACGTTTATACCGAATTACAAGACAAGGTTGGCCTCTAGCAAAGCGCCATGCCTCCTCAATTCTCTGGAAACATCCGTACAGGAATAAGGATCTATATCAAGCGTAGTATAACCGTAGTATTGCGTATTTCTGTCCAGCATCAGATGATCATGTGCTAAGCCTGGGGCTGGAAATGTGTCTGCCCCGTACGAAGCACATGTTGGATGTCTGGTAACTAGTCTCTATATCGGATAACTATGACCAAGTCATATTATCCCGATGGCTGCAGCACTTAAGAAAACCAGTACCATATCCTACGTGACCATCATCTCCATATGACTGGAGTGACACTTCCATCTTGACATCACACCCAACACACTACGATTCTCGATATACCCAGAATTGGCGTACACAGAAACCGGTTAAAGCCCTGGAAGACCTCAACCAAAGTATATTGATTGTCGTATGCATTAGCGGTGCAAGTCTCAGGTTAAGACCAAATACACCTACCCTGATTTCGGACTTCCATAGACACATAGTCATACTACCAATGGAATTCCGATGGGGTCTATCCAGAGCGAAGCTGTTTCCCGTACCATCGGTAAAACACAACCTCCTATTACACTTGCATGAGTATCCTATAGCCAAATATATGAGAACTATGTCGTTGTGCTCTCACAAACGCGCACAAGTGTAATACTAGTCTTTTACATATTTATCGATTTCCAATCTCGATAATACTCTGACTAGGGATATTTAATGATTTATCCTTCGTGGACTGATACTGTCTAATATCATTCTCCGTCCAGGAACAAATCATAGGGACCTCTCATCATTTATACATCTAGGTGATCTAATCACAAATGATAAGAGTATAATCTCATTTGTCACATAGTTAATTTGTACAACAACACCATGATCTGTACAAATAGTGACGCTATGGGTCATAATTGTCCAACAATCTCCCACTTGGCCTATAGCCAGTCACTCGAGTGCTTGACACCCGAACTATGTACGGTTGGCTCAAATTGCTGATGAAAGACTTTCGTCAGCGAATTTGCATGACTATCATCTGATGCGATTTATTCGATCATCACATCGCCACGATGTATGATCCGAATGAATCAGATGAATAGTCGAAGTATATATCTGGATCGTTGATGAGACCATTAATTCTTTAGCCTGTGCTCAAGCCTAGCTCAGCTGCTAACAGAGTTATATCTAATCTAATTAGATATTATTGACCCCAGAAGGCTTCTATTGCCGCTTCAGCTGCAGCAATAACCTGCATTTTTTGTTTATTCGGTAACAGTATCTTGCTTGGTTTCCAGCTCACTGTTCCGTTATTCAAACTGTACAGTACCATTTGCGACTTTCAATCGTCTTTATCGGTTTAGGAAACTTGCTACAGTGATCCCAGTCACTTCAAATTTTCATTCTCCATAGATTAAGACAACATCCTTAGTTCTCTAAGATACTAACGGATGTTCTTAAAATCAATCCAGTGACTATCACTTGGATTGACCTGTTTGTGACTTCATATGCTCAAAGCGTATGAGACACCAGGTAGGGTACATTTTTCAATGTACGATTCCACAGAGAGTTTTCGAAAGCCGAGCTTTCACCGATTGTTTATGGGAATATCATTTCCAAGAAATGAAATATTATCATTATTTTATTAGACATCCACTGTCAGTGCGCTCCCACTAATCCCCTTATATACACAAGAATCCTTTCGTTTTGAATTAAATCATACACCATTATGATTACATCAAAATGATAATTCCTAGAACCTATGCTTGCTTCAATCCAAACATGGATCGAATAACCTACAAACATTGTTTGCTAGTTTTGGTATGACAAAACCGACAAGATGTTATAAACATCCTCCAAAAGGTTTCCTTTTCAGGAAAGCGATTTTCCCGTTAAGCTGTCATATTTCATCTATGAAACATGCAGCATTAGCAAGCATTATCCAAATGGATTCATCATGGCAATATGTAAAAGGTTGAATCGAAATCAACACAATGTTGATAATGATACCTTTCCGCTAAAAGCCTAGCTTTATACGTTGGTATGTTGCCTTCCATGTATGTATGTCTTCCTTGAAGACTTATAATACCAATAGGCACAATGCCTTGCGGTACATCAACTAGTGTCCAAACTTGTTGATATACATGGAATCCATTTCGGATATCATGACACTTTGTCATAATTAGGGAGTCGATACCTTGTATCACTTCCTCATACGTAGTCAGTTGGTATACCTCAATAAGATAGACATCTTTACGAGGTGAGATCAGAAACCCATACCCCAGGTTGTTTTCTAACTCTCTCCGACATACGTGGTTCTTGTGTATTCGAATATTATTGGACTAGTTTCATCCTTGATGAACCATTTATGTTCCATTAAGATTCTGTGCCTTGAACAGTATTACTCCGATTTTCATCGAGTTTTACTATCCTCCCACTTACCACTGCATATCGGTATTCCTCTTAGGAAAACCGCATGGCGAGCAACAATTACATTGTTCTCTTAGTGAGATGTATAAGTACAATACTTATGGTATCCCTAGGATCACCTTACAATTGGCACTTGTCCAATTTGGGTTTTAGTTTGGTATTATCCAAACATATGCCTGGCATATCCAAATTATCAGGAATGTGAAACCCTGTTTATTTCCCGTTCATATCTAATATGAAATCTGTCAAACGGATTTTAATGGAACCTTATTCTAAATAAGTTTTGCACTGATAATGTTTATCCGTTGAAGGAAATGGTAGCTCAGAGCGACTCATGATTAACCTTAATCATGTCTAACATAATTCGGTTTATCCTGTTCGGACACACCGTCACTTTGACGTGTTCCGGGAGGAGTCCTCTTTTGAAAGAATACAATACTCTTTCAAGTATATAAGAAACTTATTGCTTAAGTATTTTCCATTACGGTCTTACCGTGACGGTATAATACTATAGCCGATCTGTTAATGTCTATTTCGTGTCGAAACTCTAAAAGTTTCTGATTTGTGTTCTTTAAAAGAAACACATAACCTTTACGCGATGCCACATCCGTATTGGTCACGAAATATTCATATCCACATCTAGCCTAGCTAGACATGGGCCCACTTGCTTCACTATGAACTAGGGCTGACAGATCAGTGGCATTTACACTTTTACCAAGTAATAGTGTTTTAGGCAATTTGCCCAATAAACTTGATTCGTAGACTTTATTTGATTGAATCAAATTAGTCCTGGTACCCGCTCTTCAAAAGTACAGATATACGATTCATGTTTAATGTGTCCCAGACAACATTGCCACAATTAGTTTCTTCTGATCGAATCAGTTGAGCTATTTATTTGTCATAATATATATTTGAGATTTATTTATATTCAAAATATAAATTTTGTTATTTACATCTAATGTGTTTATCTCAATATCATCCTTATATAATAAAACACTTTAGTGTTCTAGAATATAAAGGTTCACCCGCAGCGGGTTAAACACTGATATAGAGATAATGTATCTAGTCAAACTAGTTACATTATAACAGCTTCCAAATTTAGGTACGCACCCAAAGGTAGTTCCTAAACTTAGGTTTCTGCGGTTAAAACAGTGATTTTCGTCCCGTTTCCAAATCGCAGATAAAATCTCAGTTGAAGTCAGTATCCTGTTCAAAACAGATTCTGAACATCAATATATATATGTACCACACTAAGTATTTAAAATCCAATTTTAATACTAGTAGTGAACATAATGTTGACAACATATTTGAAGTCAGAGCCTTGCTCGTTCTTCAATTCCTTCATGTTTGCTTTGTTCAAACGGCAGTCATGCTTTCGCGATCCCGTTTCCCAAATTTAGAGCAGACATTTTAGGATATGTCCTTTATCTTCCCAGAAGACTATAATGATTTTGCCTTTGCCAGTTTCAACACTCCAGAAGCCTTTGGCCAAGCCTTGGCCTTCTAGAATATCGAAGTAAGGTGCGCCTCGTGCTACTTGCCTTTTGCAAAGTTTTGACTTTATCTCATTGAGAATAGACATTAACTCTCCAAGAGTTTACTATTGCAGTATTAGTACTTCTAAAATCTAATTATAGATTTATGAAGATCCTTCAATTTCTTTATCATACTTTAAGGATCTAATCCTTAGTTCTAATTCAGAAATTAAGGAATCTATTGCGTTAAGTATAATGGATTAAGCACTTAAGTTATCATTACATAATCTTCCAAAGATTATGCTATGCTATTTGCTTAACTCCGGGCTTAGGCATAATATATTATTTTATCAAATAAAATAACTTATTATTTTCCAGGACCATCCTGAAATTTTATTCCCAATTTGAAAATTAAAACATTTAAAACATTTCCCTAGGATTATGAATTAAACGTCAATCTTTCAATTTAATCTTGATTCTAATAGTCCAACTATTTAATCAACGATTCAGGTACTATTTATTATAACAACATTTAAATATTAGTCCAACTAACATTTAATTTATAACGACGAATGATATTTGTTTGAGCGCGTATGACGAGTAATCGAACGAATATTGAAAATTCAATTCTTGACTCCCACTATTTTCGGCGAGCCTCTAGAATGATATGCGACAGTATCAGTCCACGAAGACAGAATCATTAAATATCCCTAGTCAGAGTATTATCGAGATTGGACATCGATAAATACGTAAAAGACTAGTATTGCAATTGTGCGTGTTGTGAGGGCACAACGGCATAGTTCTCGTATATTTGGGTATATGATACTCATGCAAGTTTAATAGGAGGTTGTGTTTCACCGATGATACGGGAAACAGCTTCGCTCTGGATAGACCCCTTCGGAATTCCATTGGTAGTATGACTACGTGTCTATGGAAGTCCGAAATCAGGGTAGGTGTATTTGGTCTTAACCTGAGACTTGCACCGCTAATACTTGCGACAATCAATATATTTTGGTTGAGGTCGTCCAGGGCTTTAACAGGTTCTGTGTACGCCAATACTGGGTATATTGAGAATCGTAGTGTGTTGGGTGTGATGTTAAGACGGAAGTGTCACTCCAGTCATATGGAGATGATGGTCACGTAGGATACGGTACTGGTTCTCTTTAGTACTGCAGTCATCGAGATAAAATGACAAGGTCATGTTTATCCGATATAGAGACTAGTTACCAGAGATCCGACATGTGCTTCGTACGGGGCAGACACGATTCCAGCCCCAGGCCTAGCACGTGATCATCCGATACTGGATCGAAATACGCAATACCACGTATACTACGCCTGATATAGATCGCTTATTCCTGTAAGCATGTTTCCAGAGAATTGGGTAGGCATGGCGGTTTGCTAGAGGCCAACCTTGTCTTGTGAATCGGTGTAAACATGGTACGAGGTACTCACGTGTTCGGATAGTCCGACGACCCGATTTACTGCCAATATATCCGTGGATCTCATGGGTCGCTTCCCAAAGATTCACCGATGACGTATGACTCGCACTTTAATTAATCTGGGATTAATTTAATGAGAGAGAAAATTAATCTGGGATTAATTACGGAGATATTTTACCTGGGATAAAATATCAATTAAAGAGAGAAAAATGATTAATTTGGAATTAATCGGTAAATTAATATATTTGATATATTATACGAAATTGGATTTCGACGCGGAATTAAAATTATATTTTAATTCGGGCGAACGAATTAATTTAGAATTAATTCGTTAGCGACGTGAATAGTGATTTCGTTAGGCGTAATCATTTAATTACGACGCAACGGAAAATTCGTTAATTTGGAATTAGCGAACCCGTGCCCGGGATTGTTTGCAAGCGCATTCACATTTCGAATTCGAGTGCAGCACGCAAGTCAAATCAAGCGTCAAATCGCAAGTCGCATCAAGCGTCAAATCACATGTCACTTTGAGTGATGTGACATTTGAGTGATTGATGTGAGTTGATTTGTGGTGATAGACAAGCATTTAATGCTTTGTTTTTTGAAATAGAAAAAAGGTAAATGGTTTATTAAATATTTTGGAAATTATATTAACCTTTTACAATTTTTTTCTTTTTCCCACTAATTCTCTCTCTCTATTTTCGGTCTTCACCCTTTTGGAGCCAAAACTCTCTTCTCTTTCCTCTCTTCTTCTTCACGATTTCTTCACTGGTTTTGTAGCAAAACCGTGAGTCCAAGAGGAGAAAGACATGATCTTGTTGCAAGATCTTTGTGCTAGCACACTCATGGAGGAATACAAAGGTGTTAGGGAAGTGATTTCGTGAGCAAGGAATTACCTTGTGAAGCTTGAAGGTTGGAGCTTCAATGGTGGATCTCATGGCCGAAACTTGGAGAAGCCGAACCAGTCACCACCATGCAGCCCCTACCACGCACAGCTCACTGCCGAGCAAGGGAGAGCAGTGCGGTTTTGGTCTTTGTTGCATCTCTACCGATCAATGTGAGTTATTCCGCACCTCCTTTTATATGTATTCAACTCGTTTATGCTTGATAAATGATCCTTGGGACTTGATTGAAACCCAACAATGGTATCAGAGCCATTTGGGCATAAAACGAAATTAGGGTTCTTAGCCAAAATTTGGGGCTTTTTGATTTAAGCATGTTTTTGACAAATTGTTTGTTTAAGTATGCTTGTATATGGATAACTTAGAGTTATATGTAATCAATTTGATGAAAAATTAATTGGATTGATTTTCCCCAATTTGCTTTGGATGGCCGAATTTGGTTAACTCCCTAATGTCTTGGATTTTTGATTTTTTGTTCATTGGATGACTTGGAAATCATTAGGGGATGTTGATTTTATGTTTGATTGGATTCAATTGGATTGGATTTGAATTTGGACACAAAATCCCCATTTGGCCGAGACTTAAGCATGTATATTGGGTTTGATTTTGATCAAATTATGTTGGACATGATTCCATGATGTTAAGCATGATTAATGGACAAATTTGGTGTTTTGGAAACTTTGATTTGGGTAATTAATTTCTATGCACTTTGTTTAATTGAATTGTAAAATTGGATTTTGTAATTTAATTAATGGGCCTTAAATTGAAATTGGGCTTTTAAAGTTGTTATGGGCTTATTGGGCTTTGTTGTACAAAGTTGGGTTTAGGAAAAATTGGTTGGATCCAATTAGGCCCAAAACCGCATCCAAAAGGCCCAAATGCGTCTAATGAACCTTTAAAGTTTAATTGGGACTAATGGGCCTAAATTAATTTATGGGCTTATGGGGTAACTCTCGGATTGGATTTTGGTTATTCAGTTTGACCCGAGTTGACCAAAAGTCCACGCCTTGAGAAATTAATTAAAAGCCCATTGGACTTTAATTAAATTAATATTGGATATTAATCGGGCTTTGAGACCCGTAACGATTAAATTCAGAATTTAAGTCGTAAATGTTTATTTTATAAAGTGTAATATTTAATTTGGAATTAAATAATGAATTATAATTAAATGCGTATTAAATTGGAATTAATTATGTAATTTAATTTTATTTGAGAATTCATACTTTGAGTACGTGTTCGCAATACGAGTTTGACTCGAACAAAATCAAATCTTTGTTTGAACATTGGATGATCACTAATTATCAGATTAATTAATTTGATTAGATTGATTGATAACATGCTTGTATGAATACATGGTTGTGATGCATGAATAATGTATATCGGATGGATATTAGTCGGGTGGGGCGATTTTGGAAATTGTAATAAATTTGATTTATTAATTGGACCTGCGAGTCCAGCCTTATCCCTATTTCTTTGTATCTCTTCTCGCCTATTCCCCTCAATGTAAATGAGGTTTCTTTAGAAGTGTAGTGTAACGGGTAGAAGTAATACAAGTGCTAGCTGGAGAGAGAAAGAGAGAGATTTGATCTAGGATCAATGTAAAATATCCATCCGCATATCATTATTATTTTTCATATGCGCTTTATTATGTATTTAGAAAGCATGCTTAAGGGTGTATGATGATGAGACCTTAACAAAGATAATAAATTGGTTGCCAATATGCACGCGAAAAACCCTCGCCAAATATTAAGCGTCTTTCCTTCCATTGAGTGATTCTCACTCAAGATCCGAGACGGCATTGGTTTGTTGGCCAAAGTCAAGGCCTTTGTCTGTCAAAGATGTGTTTGAATCACGAAGGCTTTGTTCCATATTGGTGTCTTGTCCAAGTTGTGGTTTATTGGCCAAAGTCAAGACCACTTCTTGTCCATCGACATTGATTACGAAGCTTTCCATGGTCAATGGGTGGCGCTTGACTGGGATCACTAAGTTTGTTGTGCCAAAGCCAAGACTTAGTTGATTCAGAGGAAAAAGGTTAGGTAATACATTGGATGTATTGCCATATATAAGATATATGTTTCGGACTTGGATGTCCCCCTACCAGATCTAGGAATTAGATTGGATCCAATCGATCTTAGAGATCTACCTAGTTAATTATCATACAATTTATTGGCCAAAGTCAAGATTGTGTGATATTTAACGGGATCCTAGCCCACTAGGAAACACGGTTTCCCAAGTACTCGACAGAGGGTTAGAAGTTCGCCGAAAAATAGTGGGAGGCAAGAATTGAATTTGCAATATTCGTTCAATTACTCGCCATACGCGCTCTCATTTCAAATATTTCGTCATATCAATTAAATGTTAGTTGGACTAATATTTAAATTGTTATTTAAATAAAGCATTGGACTGTATTATAGTTGATTATAATATGGATTATAGTAATCAATATATTTGAATTAATTAATTTCGATTTACAGTTGATTTTATAATTGGATTATAGTAATCAATATAATTGAGGTTAATTAATTTAAATTATATTTGATTGTATAGTTGGACTATAATAATCAATATAATACTCAGTACCACAATCATTGATTAAATAGTTGGACTATTAGAATCAAGATTGAAATGAAAGATTAGTGTTTAAAACATAATCCTGGGTGAAAATGTATTTAGACGACTATAATTTTCAAATGGGAATAATATTTCAGGATGGTCCTAGAAATATAATAAGTTAGTTTATTTGATAAAATAACAAATTAAGCCTAAGTTTGGAGTTAAGAAATAAGTGGAACATGATATTTGGAATATTCTTGTAATGATAACTTTAGTGCTTAATCCATTATACTTGTCATATAGACTCCTTAATTTCTTTATCAGAATTAAGAATTATATTCTTAAAGTATGATATTGAAATTGAAGGATCTTCATAAATCTATACTTAGATTTTAGAAGTAAAATAAAAATTGCAATAAATAATTCTTGGAGAGTTAATGACTAATCTCAATGAGACAAAGTCAAAGTTTGCAATTAGGCAAGTAGCGCAAGGCGCACCTTACTTCGATATTCTAGAAACCCGAGGCTTGGCCAAAGGCTTCTAGAATGTTGAAAAGGGGCAAAGGCAAAATCATTATTGTCTTCTGGGAAGATATAGGACATATCCCAAGAAGGAATTGAAGACGGGGCAAGGCTCTGACTTCAAATATGATTGTCATAAATATATTCATTACTAGTTTTTAAAATTGGATTTTGATACTTAGTGTGTTGTATAAATATATGTATTGATGTTCAGAATCTGTTTTTGAACTAGATA
>SKCR01053251.1:0-62120 GCA_019454045.1 Zanthoxylum bungeanum | reverse complement strand
AAACCAAAAGAAAACCCAACCGTAGGTAGGACAGACTCTTGTTTCAGTACAAAACCCTTGCTAGTAAACCGGCTGTTCTCTCCAAAACGCTATAAAATTTCATATTATTAAAGTTTCAAAGAAGAGATTCAATGGTGGAAACGAAGAACCACGAAGAACCCACATTGCCTTCGAAGCGTAAACCGGATGTAAGCTGCGAAGAGAACGAAGAGCTCCCAAACAAAGCCCAAAAGGTTCAATATTTAAACAATAATTCTCAATTTTCAGAAAACAAAACTCAAGACCCAGATGAAAAACGCGCCAATTCAGATGCTCAATTAGACAACAACGATGACGATGATGACGACGAAGACGAAGCTGGCAATGAGGAAGTTGTTGTGGATAGGAAGGGAAAGGGGATTTTAATAGAGGAGGATGAAGATGATGATAGCAGCGACGACGACGATGATGATTCGAGTGATGGTGGGGGTCAATCAGACGGTGAGAGTGATTTGTCTGATGATCCGTTGGCGGAGGTTGATTTGGACAATATTCTTCCATCCAGGACTAGAAGGAGAGTCATTCAGCCCGGGGAATTTATCGCCGATGATCTTGCTGACGATGATGATGATAGTGATAGCAATGAAGGTGATGCTTGAGCTGGGTAAGGTTAGTTAAATTGAGTAGAATTTTTTAGAATCGAGAGATTAATTTGTTGTTAAATCAGAGTATTAGTATTGTGAGGAGATTGTTTTAGTTTCATGTTTCGGTGAACAATGTGACAAACTGACATTGTTGTAACTCAATCTCATTGTGCTCCTTTTTTCCTGTTTTTTTTTTTTTTTCTCTTTTTTCTATTTGGATGTTATTAAAAATTTTGTTCTGCTTATTTTAGGAAATGCATTTATTGATGATTTATAATCACAGCAGTTGAATCATGGTGCTAGCTTTTGGTTCTTTGAAATCCTTATTTATTTGAAATTTAATGAAGAGCTATGAATGCTTTATTTTGTGAGGATGAAAATTGTCAATCTAGAAAATGCAGCAAGTAAAAAGTGTATTCTCTTATAAGCATTGGAAATGAATTGTTTGTGCCATCATCTCACTCAAGGTGAGTGAAATTGTCTCTATCTATGGCCAAATCCATCACTTGTACTTACCAAGTGCAACTACTGGTGAAATCTTGAGGGTTGGTTATATGGTTGTGGGTTTCACTTGGGTGGGGCTTTGATCACATTAATGTTGTGATAAACATTTGAAAGTGTTCATGAGGGGTTGTTAAGAAATGAGTTTCCATTTTTTTCCCTGTTTTTAAGATATTGATTGTGGATATTTTCCCAGTTGGATTGTCACTGTAAGTTTGTTGGCCGTGAATAACAGATGTTGCTTTGGATTCTTCCAAGTTTTTTATCATTTGAGAAACTAGTTCAATTGAGTAACTTGCTTTGAATAACGGGGACTCTAATATATATCCTTCCTGCAGAAGAACTGGACCTTTTATTGGGTTTATTGAATTCAACTTTAATTTTGTTCTGCCATTTTTATGATCACTGTCAATAGTGGATCCTGAACTTGCGTACAGAATTGTCTTTCCAACCAAGTGCTGTGGGGTCTTAAAAGAAACTACCTCAACTCAACCCTCATAATCAATGTAGATAGACTTTTGAACTTAAAATTATGTTTTTGAGCTCTGGAAATGGTGATGGATTCCTTATTAAGCTTATGCATAGTTTCCATTATACTGTTAGGACAACATACAGTGCTCTATTTTGATTACGAGAGGAAACTTCTCATCATATTCTTTTTGTTCCTGTTTTACAGCGGTCAGCGGGATGATTATTTTTGGGGTGTTAGCATTGCAGTGAAGGATCAAATAATTTTTAATGGTTTATACAACATGGACTTTTTTTTTTTTTTTTTTTCTTTTTGAAAGGATAAGACTGATTCTAATTGAATCTAATTTATGATGCAGTTGATGTAGCATAACCATAATTGATAATTTTCAAGGACTTGTAGTCACATAAGAGTTTAGCAATTATGACTGGGCCCTTGGGTACCTAGACATGAGTTGATTGATATATTGAGTTTTTCATGCCTTAGTTTGCATGTTGCTCTAGCATATGGATAATGGTTCCAAGTTGCATTGTTTGCCCTGCATGTTAGGAATATATAGTTTCAAAGCAAATATTTGTATTCTATCAATGGCTTAATGCTAGTTACTAGAGAGGATTCATAGTGCAAAATTTCTCATCTAGATTTAGTAGTACATTTGGTGTGCTTCAACATTCTTAGAATATGCAAATAAATGTATGGGCATGTCTGCATTATCTTCTTGACTCATTAGTTTTGCTCTATAAATACATTGGGCATTTGGGCTTATGATTGATATACCATAAGGAAAATAATAAACAGATATTAACGAAAATAATAATATTAACACGAGATCATCTAAAATCGATATAAATTCAAATTAAAAGAAAATTATATGATTTAGGCTTGAGGCCAACGATCCATTATCTTGTCTGGGGCATGTAAATACATAGACCAGGGTCATCTTAAATACTTAGCCCTGACCCTGCCTTTAAATCGGGTCTTCTTCTATCATATTTTTGCCCCACTCAAATCACCCATTTGGGGCTCTAATGTAGACTGAACTATTCACCGTCAACCGTACTTCAATTACGATTTTGAACAGTAATCAAACCACGTGCATGTCTAGACAATCAAGACATTTTTCAAGTCTTTGTTTATAGTTTGAGTTTTATATATTGTGTACGATTTTTTTTTTAAGATAATGATATAGAGACTAAACGATGAGTAGAGGAGAACAAAATCACTATCAAAAAATATCTTTTGGCCTTTTTTGTTTTTGATTTTATTTTTATTTATCCTCAAAACGATGACATTTTGATGACAATTTTATCCTTGTTTAATTATATTTTAATCTCCTTATCATCTTCCTTTATTTCAAATAATAATAATAATAATAATATAAAGGCATATTAATACACCACCATAATCCATCACTTTACTATATGGGTCTAAAATGTGATTCCAATACTAATCCGGTACGCAATCAAAGGGCTTTAGAAACCAAAACCTGAATCTTCATAACTTTAATCAGATTAATGGAAAGTCTCAGCCTGGACCAGCTGACAGGAGCACACAGGGCTGCTCGCAGTCGCAGTGCAGGCTAACATCAGCCGACCAGATTTAAACCCATTGTGCCTGTCTTGTCTTTGTTGATTTGTATTTGTAAACAAATTGGACCACCTAAAAAAGAGAGACATATCTAATGTTTCATCTTCCTTTCAAACCAAAGTCCAAAGTCGTATCTTAATCTAACTATTCATATATATATATATATATACATACACACACACCAAAGACCTTCACAATGCATTTTCCATGCGTTATCATTTCGCATGCAACCTCCCAAAATATTCATCATATATAGGATTACATTATTATTTATGTACTTGAAAAAACGAATTTAGATTGAATTTTATTACATTTAGACGTTTTAATATACATATTTTAAAGATTTGAATGGGGTTGACAAACATTACGTACTAAACACCGATTTCTATCTTCTATGATTAATCAAATTCAAGTGACTACATGTGTAAAACACATTTATAGTCAGTTGAACTATGTCCAGAAGTAGACCCGATCACGGTTCCGGTTTGGAACCGAAACCGAACCGGAACCAAACCGGTTGAAACCGAACGGTTCCGGTTCCAACCGGTTCCGGAACCGTAAAGGACTGGTTCAGTTAGGGTTTGACCCCCAACCGAACCGGTTGGAACCGAATGGTTCCAGCGGTTCCAACAGGAACCCTACCCCTAAATTAATCTAAATTTCTTTAAATTATTTTCGATTTTTTTATATAATTAAAAAAAAAGTTCGAACCGGAACCGACCAGTTCGGTTTCGGTTCGATTTACGATTCCGGTTCCACACTTGTGGAACCGAGAATCGGCAGGTTAACCGCCGGCCAGGTCTATCCAGAAGTACTAAAATATTTTGATATTGAAAATAAGTCGAATTTCAATCTCTAATGGATATTTATTGGTGATATCTATAGTTAATATCTCTTAATATGATACATAGAGTTTATAAGGGTTTGAATCATGTGTATAATTTTTTTTTTTTTTTAAATAAAAAAAGTAGAAAAGTTGGTTGGATAATGTTGATTCAGTTTGAAAATCTTAATGTACCTCACATGGTAGCAAACTAGCAATTGCTGCAAATGATGGGAGAGAAAGGAGAGGCATATGAGTTGGAAATGATAATGAGTCATGACCACTTTAAAAAGAAAAATATTTTTTTTCCTTGCATTTCAATTATTTTCTTTCCTCTGCTTGTAATTATGTGCAAGTGGGGCTGTAATTATATTTGATTAGGCAACCCTTTTGGCCTAACCACTCCCGTTTTTTGAATGCAAATTCCAATCCTCTCATTGGATTATTGGCCATGCTCTCAACGTCATCTCTTACCGTGTATTTCTTGTTGATTTGTGAAGACATTAGTCTCATGCCAGACAAAATATGCCTCACTTGGTTTATTTTATTTATTTTTATTTTATTTTTTTCTTAATTTAATCCAAAAGCATACATATTGCACATGTATTCCCATTCTTAACCATCACCTTCAAGTTCAATTATCGAATTTCTAAAGTTTAAAGTTGTCTAAGGCAGTCAACTATTTCCTTCTTAAGAAATTTGAGTCCTTATGAAACTTGAAATCGCATTCGTATTGCAACGTCCAAGTCTCGGAGTCGCGATGCTAGTCTTCTTTAACTCATGTGTCGCGAAGCTTATGATCTTCAACACACATGTCGCGATCCTCCTTCTTCGGAGTCGTGACGCGCCGTAACTTCGAGGTTCTGTCCCATTCTTGTGAAGCAGTGCGTCGAGACGTGCTGATTAGAGTTGAGACGCACTGGTGACTCTGAAATTTGGTCTGAATTTTACTCTGAATTTTTCATTTCATTGCTCGTTGAGTCTGGTTAAGTCTTGATATGATTATAACCTGCAAAACACATCAAAACGCTCATACAATACACAAAATATTACGATACAACACATCCTCAAACTTAACATTTTGCTAGTCCTCGAGCAAAATAAAAAAAAATAGAAATAAAATAAACAACTAAAACTATATTAACCTAAGTCACTTTCTTATGGATCACGATTGCATTTAGCGTATACAACAAGCTTTTAATCTCGTGAGGGCTTACAGTGACGACATCCACAAACATCATTCAATACACACATGAACTCACACATAAATGAAAAAATAAAACTAACTATAATAAAATCGTCCTGGGAGTTACACATAATATTGTCCTCAGAGAATGTCCAGTAACGAAACCCAAGAACCTTCAAAATACCCAACACAACTCAAATCAAAGTTCTTGAATAAATCATCTAAGCCAGACTCACAATGTCTGTGTGAAAAGGTCCGGTCACACCTCGAAATCTAAGTAAGTCATCTTGGTGATTTCATATAAAAAAAATTAACAGTTGATGGGTCAAATCTATCTAGATATCTCAAAAGTGTCTGTATTTGCCTATCTTCGCTCCATATGGTACAATTTTCCTCTATTCTTTCTTTTTCATTTCATTTTTTTCAACACACATACCATTTAAGGTAGCATTTCTCCTCATGGTGATCCTAACACTCGCCCATTGGTAGTTTCGAGCTTATCGGTTATCGATGATTTAACTTTTTTTTAATAATCTTTTTTCATTCATTCTCATTTTTTTAACCATATCGTACATCATAACACTAGGAAACCGAGATAGACATCTAGGAAAATAATTATTCATCGTCAAGTAATTTCTTCAACTAGTCACTTTGCCAACAACCTAGGCTATTATTGCTATAAACCTACTTTTAAGTGCATACGAGTCTAACCTAAATCAGCTACTCAATGCATCAGATAAAAGTCAATTTGGACACTTATCGTTTCCTAAGATTTCATCATAAAGCAAACAAACTCATCATTTAGACTATGCTTCACTACCACATGACTAAAAACAAATTTTTTATTCTTAATGATTTTTTATTTTTGATTTTTTTTAATAAATAATAGGGTCTAATACTAACATCCACACACACCCCCAAACTTAAAATTTACATTGTCTTCAATGTAAGATAGCGTAAAAAAATAAAGAGTGAAGAACAACACTATCGTGCGTGAAGTTGATCAGGCTTCTATTAGTCAGATTTTGGTTGTGCAAAGTGTATGGGTTGTGCTAGCATCTGGATAAATACACAAGCAAACTAATAAACACTCAAATAACACACAAGAAAATAAAACTAAATTAAAGACAACAAAAATTAAATGTGTGGGTTGTCTCCCCACTAGTGTTAAGTTTAACGTCTTCAGCCAGATAGTCTTTGAATATCTTCCTTCAAGAATGCTTCAATATGGATTTGGATGTCCTATATAGGACAGTGGCATGTGTATTACAGTGTAATTTCTTCTTCCACAATTGAGATGGAAAATAAAGATCTTCTTTATTCTATGCCCATGCCACCTTCTTCAACCATTTTCACTTTTGGAGGTCCTGAATGGCAGATTAGATTACCATGAGGTATGTTATGATGCTTGACTTTGAATGGTAGTGTCATTCTGTCAAGTTTATGGGCGGTATCAATGACGCTAGCTTCCCCATGTTGTGATGTGTCCTCTTGTGTCATGGGATTTTCAATAGGCTCACACAGCTGCTATTGCCTGGTCAACATGCCTCAGAAAATTGGATGGTGTCTTATCGACATGGGATGTAGCATTAACTCTTATAACCTTTAATGCCTCTATCGCCCAATGGTACTTCATTACTTCGACCACCAGAAATAAAAGAAAATCAAAAAGAAAAAAATGGAGGGGTGTTTAACTAAGCAAGTAGATTATTGTCATAATATTAATAAAGAGAAATAAATTAAGTCACCAGCAACGGAGCCAAAAACTTGATCGCGATTTTATAAATTTAGCTCGCAAGCGCATGTATCGCTCAAGTAATACAGTGACTATTAGTCGAATGTCGAACCCACATGGACTTAATATTTATCTTATTAATATCAAGATTAACCTACTTAACTTAAACTAAATTATTGAGAGGGCGAGTTGGTTAAATTGATGTAATTGAAAAGTAAATAACGAACAAATAATAATTTTTTTTGATGAAATCTTATCAGATAGAAGAATCTAGGGTTTCAACTTCACATAAGCATGCACACAATGTCTTCAGACACTTTTCATCCAATTGGGTTATTGTTACTAATTATTAACCTAGAACGCTAAATTATTCACAAGCCTTTTTCGATGGTCATGTAAATATATTTGGATTTAAACCAATTAATTATATGTCTATGTTAATTATTTCACACCAAATTCATTAATAACAAATTCTAATATTGGCTACGCATTCCCTGCAGGTATATTTCTATCATGAAGGGAAATTCAATCAAAGAACTAGATCACGCGCTATTATTCCCACGTCTAACTCAAATTTCATATGTCGAGTTCCTAAGGATTTACCAAGACTATTCTATTGTTGGCCAGAAAAAAATAAAATAAGTATCAAATCACAAAGAATAATAAATAAGCAATAACAATCCCAAAGAATAAAAATATATAAATAATTAATTAAACATGCTTAAGATTCATTACAATCCTAAATTTAATGAATTGGCTACTTATGGTAAACAATAAACACAAGGTAATTATTATTACAAAATAAGAACTCATAAAAGAGAAATTAGAGAGTGAAGGGAAGAAAAAACTCTCGTTTGCAGTCTTCGGCTTCAAACTCCAACTCTCGTTGATGCACTGGTTCTTGCATTACTCTAGGCGTTATTCTATGTTCTTGGAGGCTGCAAAATATATTATGAGGCTTTTTTCCAAGTCTTGGCCCGACAAGATTTCAGAACTCGGATCCAGATTTTATCATCCCTAATTAGAAGCGAACTATTGAAGCTTTGGAGAAAAAAATTATTTTTTATAAAATGATTTAAATTTATATTTGATTAGGCAACCCTTTTGGCCTAACCACTCCCTTTTTTGGATGCAAATTCCAATCCTCTCTTTTGATTATTGGCCTTGCTCTTTAATCAAGGCCATCTCTTACCGTGTAGTTCTTGTTGATTTGTGAAGACATTAGTCTAATGCCAGACAAAATATGCCTCACTTGATTTATTTTATTTTATTTTATTTTTTTCTTAATTTAATCCAAAAACATATATATTGCACATGTATTCCCTTTTTTAAGCATCACCTTCAAGTTCAATTATCGAATTTCTAAAGTTTAAAGTTGTCTAAGGCCGTCAAACTATTTTCTTGTTAAAAAATTTGAGTCCTTCTGAAACTTGGAATCGCATCCGTATCGTGATGTCCAAGTCGCGGAATTGCGACGCTAGTCTTAACTCGCGCGTCGCGACGCTTATGGTCTTCAACACGTGTGTCGCGACGATCCTTCTCCGGAGTCACGACCCGCCGTAACTTCGAGGTTCTGTCCAATTTTTGTGAAGCAGTGCGTCGAGACGCGCTGGTTAGAGTCGAGACGTGTTGATGATTCTAAAATTTAGCCTGATTTTTACTCCGAATTTATCATTTCATTGCCCATTGAGTCCTATTAAGTTTTAATATGATTTTAACCTACAAAACACATCAAAACGCTCATACAATATACAAAAAAATATTAAGATAGAGAGACGAGAAATATATATACATCAACCGATCATCAATAATATAAAAACTTAGATAGAGGCGAACTACGTTAGCACCTTAAGTGACAATGAAGATCATAACAATTTACATGAAAAACAAAAATCATAATAAAGACTCTAGACATTGCCAATATGATACACATAAGATGCGAACATTATTTACCTTAACACTTATATTATTGTTTTGATAACGTAAATAGTCACACTTGTAAATCGTATCTCACACAATACTTGCAGAAAAGATGATGCATGCTTATAGCTATATTTGTGCAAACATTCATATTTGGTGAACAAAGGAAGCTTTAGATGGACAAAATGAAGGGAAAAAGGTAGACCAAAATGTCTTATCCTTTTAACCTTTGTGTGACTTAGGGTTTCACTTTCAAATACATACATTAACTAGCTAAATTTTTGATTGGCTCGATTTTAGCTTGTAAAATAACAAGGAGATTAAAATAGGATAAAATAAGAATAAAATTAACATCAAAATTAGGTCGTATGAGATAAATAAATAACAAAAAAGTCTAAAATAACATAGTTTGATTGTGATTTTATTTATATTTTTATCCATATTTTGTCTAAAATTACAAATAAGATTAGTGTGTAACATGGCTCGCAATGTAATGTTACAGCTTTGATGAGGTGGGAGGCACCTTAGGCCTTTAAATAATAATAAGAAGAAGAAAGAATCTTCAACATAAAAAGAATAATGACCCACCATCACATGGCTACTGATTGATGATCCTATATAGTTGAATGATGGCCCACTTTCAAAGAAAATAAAATAAAATAATTGACTGGTGTAAGTAAATTCAACAAATTAAAGGCCAAGGCCATGCTGCTGCCGCTGCCGCTGCCGTGGCCTATTTAGATAGAATAAAACAAGATATCAAACAGAGATTTTGGTTTGATATTGATGCAGTACTGCTACTATAAGCTAGTAGTAATAGGTAGTAGCTACATTTATTGCTTTAGAATTTATAGCCTTTATTGCTTTGCTTGTGGTCGTGGGATTGCTTGTTCAAAAGATTTATCTAACACTGATCCAGTCTTTCTGTATTTGCCACTATTGCTTGTTGTCTATGGATGAATTTATTTATTTTTTTAAAAAAATATTTTCTAATAATTAGAGGTAGAGATAATTAAAAAAAAAAAAAAAAAGTCGGAGTGACTCTGATACAAATATAAAAATAAATATAAAATGATGTAATTACAAAATTGGGTTTCCGTCCAGGTCTTACTCGGATCCAACCAAGTATACACGAGTTCGGGTCTCGATATTTTTCCAAATATGAAAAATAAATATTAATTGTAAGTAAATCAATTATCTCATTAACATTATAAAACCGACAAAATTTCAGAACTCGAGTCCATATTTTGTCATCCCTAATTAGAAGCGAACTATTGAAACTTTGGAGAAAAGAAAAAAATTATTTTCTATAAAATAACTTTAGGATTATATTCCGTAATTAATTTTCCAAAAAATGATGAAATTTTTTCATTGATCGAAAAATAATTTATGTTGATCAAAATTTTCGTTAATATCCCAAACGATGTAAAATTAATATATATATATATATATATATATATATATATATATATATATATATATATATTTTCAATTTTTTTTTTTACCACGAATCTTCTCATCCTAAATGCAAATGAAGTTGAATTCACAAAACTTGATCATTATCCATTTACCTCCTCATCAAGAAGAATCTCCAACCTTAGGTTGACTAATTCCTAACCTCTGATGTTGCATCATCTCCCCCTCATTCATGTTTTTAAAATTAAATTGGATTAGTCGGTTGAACCGATCGAATTAGAAATCGATCGTGAGTTCAGTTCAGTTCAGTTAAATTTTAAAAATTGGACCTCTAAAAAGCCAATCAATATTGGTCAAAATCGATAAAAATCAATCAAAATAGGTGAACTGGACTTTACTAGTTCTTAAATTTTTTATTTTTAAAACCAAAAACTAAAATATAATATTTTTATAATTTTTAATTAATTAAAGTTATTTATGACGTTATCTAATTTTAAAGATTCAAGAAAAATGATTCAACCGGTCAAATCAATAATTTATTTAATCGTTTTGATCATTGATCAAGTTTTGAAAATATTGCCCTTAATAAATCACGTTAGTGAAATTATTTAAACTAAACTTTAAAGCTATTGGATAAAAACGCCCAAAATCAGTGCTGAAGTTAGGCTTAATAAGGTATAAGCCTCTCACGTGCAACCCACATGCATATTCATATTGAGTACCATGTGTGATGGTGACACCAAATCTTGACTCTAATACCATGCTAGGAAAATCACTTAATCCCAATATTTGAAAGTCAAAGCTTAAAGAACTGATAATTAATAGATTTAGATTATTATTATTATTATTATTATGAAGAAACTCAAAAGCAAAAATAATTATTAAGTTTTAAAATAATAGTGTGCCTGAAGCAAGAATGGGACAGTGGCTATAAGCCTATAACAGTCAAATAAGCAGAGTCGATATTGGGGTCAGTCAATACAAAGATTGATTGGGTCTTAAATTTTGATTCAAAATTTTAAGACCAATTATGGTCTACTATTTGTCGTTTTCCCAAAAAATTCATAGGTAGGGACCAAAATATGCCCTCCTGCAAACGAGAAAATCCCAGATGGCGAACCTTAGCCCTTAGGTTATAAGGACACGTCAACATATATGCCTAACATTCATCTCAAATTCTAACAGTTCATATGAAAATGTCCAAAACACGTAATTCATTCGGGCCAGAGACACAACTACTGCCTAATGCCTATCTATATTTTGTAAAATGATTTTTGGTTATGTAACAGAAAGGGTGTGGCACAGCCATGCAAGCGTCTCTTTTTTAGGTCAGTGTAATGGCGTGGCTGAAAAAGAACAGAAACTTTCTGTCTGGTTATATTGAATCTTCAGAGATGCTTCTATCAGGGTTGATGCTTGGAGTGTCAATTCGGATCATATTTATGTCCGATTCATGAATACGAACAATTCAATTTTCCATAATATTACTTACTTAATGGTTGCACATCTTGTTTTTATATACGTATTCGATCTAATTACAATCAGATTAAAACTAAATATGATTTAGTGATATGTATATATTAGACAAAGACCCCATGATTTACAACGTAGTGTGCAGTTACAATATAGTTTGTAATTGACATTGGGAAGAGCCATTATAAGTTGTTTATTCTCAAATAAAGTTCATGGTCAAGATTTATTAACACCAGTCGTTTGTTAAATCCGCTAAGACCAGTACATGTCGTATATCGAGACTTGATCTGATCGTTTATCCTAATGAACCATGAGTCTTGGGAGCTCATATAGACGTGTAGGTGTTTATTTGATAAACATTGAACGACTCACCAAAGATTTCCTAATATATGGTACACCAACGTCAATAGGAATCTTCTCGGGTTGAGTTACATAGTGATCATTTGACTTGAGATACCACTGTGGATGTATGAGGTATTCTCCACACTTTGATGGCAGTCACGTCACCGATCTATTTAAATCAGACATCTGTCTGTTCGTTGGGTGTGGATTGATCCTCATGATATCCTGTGTGTATCAAGATAGGATCCGTCAGTTTTGTGTATATAGCATAGGTATTCAATATGAGATTAGCAATCTGTTGAATCTATGGTCTCGTGGTACACTGTAGAAGTAAGTTCTAAGTGTTATTTAAGAGATTCCTAATCGATACGTCGACGAAATTATACCTATAGAGATTTGACGTTTTTATCTATATCTCTGGAATAATCTGGATACCTGTGACGAATGAATTATACATATGCGATGACCTCGGCCTGTATGGTTCATCAAGTTTATCCGTGGTCGTCATAATTTACGGGTGGGTAGATTATGGACACGAAATCAGATATGCCTGAACCTATAGAGTCTCACTATGAAACATACCCGTAGAGCACTAGGACAACATTTATAAATAATATTGATTATTTATAAATCGTTTAACAGATAAACGAAAAGATACATGCTTAAAGGTTTTTTCGGCCATTTCATAGTTAATGTGTATTTGGATTAAATACTTGATTTTATTAAATACACATTAATTATTTGTCAAATAAATTATTTGACACATGTTACAAATATATGTATTATGGAATATTTAAAGTAAATAACATATATTTAGATATTTATTTTAGATAATTATCTAATTATTTAATTGTTAAATAATTAGAATAATTTATTACATTTATCTATATCATGATTATGGTTGGACTTGGCCAAGTGTAATTGATTACACTTGTATTTATTTTAAGGAAATGGAATTCAAATTGGATTTTGCTACCTTTAATTTGGATTAAAAAATTACAAATCCAATTTTCCATTTATGCCCCTATTTTCGGCCAACCCTACATATATAAGGGTTTCATTTTTCATTTGCTTCACTTTATGCTAAGCCAAAAAGGATTACAAAGAAGAGATTTGAGTGAAAAACACAAAGTGCTAAAGCTTAAAAGTTAAGAAAAGCTTGGAAATCAAAGGTATTTTCGTTCTTTCCATTTCTAAGAAATTGTTTCTATTGCTTTAGGCTATAACATAGGATGTGCTTTTGTTTCTCTACTCTCTTAGTTTTGTAACAAGTTGGTTGTAAGTATGAATGAAAAATGTGTTGGGGTTTTATACGGAACTAGAGGGTTAGCGCAGCGGAACGAGGAAAACAGAATTTTCCGATTTCAAAATTTTTTCTTAGAAAAATTAAATAAAATTATTTATTTAATTAACCAATACTTAAAATCTGAAATTTTAACCCAATTAAATAAACTCATATTTCCTTTAATTACCGAATTGCCCCAAATTTTACAATTTGATCATTTTGGTCCTTAAATAATCAAATACATATTTAATTGATTTCAAATCAATCCCAAAATGATTTATACATGACTAATACATGAAAATATAATTTGCAACACAAATCCCCAATTTTTCAGTAATTGCCGAGAGCACCCAATAATTTCCAGGATTTATAATTTGGTCTTTTTTGGTTCAAAACACATCAAGATCAAATCCAATCAATCCCAAATTTAATATACATCATATATACATCAAATTACATCACATTTATGAAAAGCCCCAAAATTGGATTAGGTTTAGAATCCTAATTTCACAAATTACACCAATTGCATAATTTACACTAAATTGATAAAATTCAACACTTTAATCAATCCAATAATTCACCAAACAAGTCTCACCATCATGAAACAACTCAAGAACAATTCTAGGTTATTTATGAATGGCTAAGCAAATCTAGAATGACAACATCACCATCAAATGGCTTAAAGAATACTAAATGAACAATTTCATTCAATCTTTAATTAATATACATGCTCATCTCTCAAACAAGATTACAACCATTTAAATTACAAACTAAAAGAGTATAGATTCAATCTTGACAACACAATTGAAGATAAGAATAATAGAAACAATTTCTATCTTGAAGGATGTCGAAACAATACTTACAAAAACCAACTTTTGCTTTGTTTTTCCTTTGATTTCCTTCAAAACTCTCTCAACTCACTTTGTAATTTCTATTGTAACTTGTGTGTTTAAAAAATGAAAACAAAACAATTTTATTAAATCAAAATCCCATTGGCCGAATTATCCAACAAAAATAAATAACAGGTATATCAATTTTTATTTTTATTCTATTGGCACTAGTTTCACTTTAATAATATAACATTTGTCTTTTATAAAGTAAAAAACCAAATGGACCAATGGTATCATGTCATTTCCAAGCTTTAATAAAGCAAATCATGATTTAAGATATTTGTCACTTTAATTATTTTAATAATATAACATTTATATAATTAAATAATTAAATACAAATATCTTAAATATATGTATTATATTTACACTAAATAATCAAAATACATATATCAATCATATATGTTAAATATCACAATTTGATATTTAATTAATGTGTATTTAATAAAATCAAGTATTAAATAAAAATACACATTAAATAACTTAACATTGATCGGACTGTTGGACAGTTATGACCCATAGCATCACTATTTGTATAGATCATGGGTTGTTGTATAAATTAACTATGTGACAAAGGAAATTGCTCTTTTATCATTTGTAATTAGATTACCAAGATGTATAAATGATAGAAGGTCCATATGATTAGTTCCGGATTGATAAGATATGAGACAGTTGTTAGACAGTTATGACCCATAGCATCACTATTTGTACAGATCATGGTGTTGTTGTACAAATTAACTATGTGACAAAGGAAATTGCTCTTTTATCATTTGTAATTAGATTACCAAGATGTATAAATGATAGAAGGTCCCTATGATTAGTTCCGGATTGAGATGATATGAGACAGTATCAATCCATAAAGGTTTAATCATTAAATATCCCTAGTCATAGTATTATCGAGATTGGACATCGATAATGCGGAATAGACTAGTATTACACTTGTGCGCGTTGTGGGAGCATAACAGCATAGTTCTCATATATTTGGGTATAGGATACTCATGCAAGTATAGTATGAGGTTGTGTTTACCGATGGTACGGGAAACAGCTTCGCTTTGGATAGACCCCTCAGAATTCCATTGGTAGTATGACTATGTGTCTATGGAAGTCCGCATCAGGGTAGGTGTATTTGGTCTTAACCTGAGACTTGCACCGCTAATACTTGCGACAATCAATATACTTTAGTTTTGGTCGTCCAGGGCTTTAACAGGTTCTGTGTACGCCTCTTCTGGGTATATTGAGAATTGTAGTGTATTGGGTGTGATGTCGAGATGGAAGTATCACTCCAGTCATAGAAGAGATGATGATCACGTAGGATACAGAACTTGTTCTCTTATATGCTGCAGCTATCGGGATATTATGACTATGTCATGTTTATCCGATTATAGAGACTAGTTACCAGAGATCCGATATGTGCTTCGTACGGGGCAGCCACATTTCCAGCCCCAGGCCTTGCACGTGACATCTGATACTGGATCGTAATACGCAATACTACGTATACTACGCCTGATATAGATCACATATTCCTGTAAGGATATTTCTGGAGAATTGGGTAGGCATGGCTCTTTGCTAGAAGCCAACCATGTCTTGTAAATCGGTAAAAACGTACTACTAGGTACGTTAGTGTTCGGATAGTCTGACGACCAGATTTACTGCCAACATATCCGGGGATCTCATGGGTCGCTTCCCGAAGATTCACCGATGACGTATGACTCGCAGTTTATTAATATGGGATTAATTAGATGAGAGAGAAAATTAATCTGGGATTAATTACGGAGATATTTTATCTGGGATAAAATATTAATTAAAAAGAGAGAGAACGATTAATTTGGAATTAATCGATAAATAATATATTCGATATATATACGAAATTGGATTTCGACGCGGAATTAAAATTAGATTTTAATTCGGGCGAACGAGTTAATTTAGAATTAATTCGTTAGCGACGTGAATAGTAATTTTGCTAGGCACAATTATTAATTGAAATTGATTTAATTACGTCACAACGGAAAATTCGTTAATTTGGAATTAGCGAACCCGAGCCCGGGAGTGTTTGCGGGGGCACTCGCATTGCAAATTTAAGTGCGGCCCACAAGTCACATCAAGCGTCAAATCACTAGTCAATCGATTGATGTGATGTCTAGTCACTTTGAGTGATTTGACAACTTGTCATTGTGATTGATGGTGGTAGTTGGTTGGCTTTAATGCCATTTACCAAATTTTGAATTTGGTATATCTTAATTGTTTTTGGAAAATCAAACCAACCTAACACACTCTTCTCTCTCATTCTCTCCTCTCTCTCACGGTCTTGGACCACTTCTTCTTCTCCATTTTTCTGTCAAAAGCCGAGAATACAAAGAGAAGCCATGGTGATTTTTGTGGCAAAAATTACCAAGAGCTAGCACTCAAAAGACGACATACAAAGGTGATAGGGAACTAATTTCATAAGCATGGATTCACTATATAAAGTTTGGAGCATCAATGGAGGACATCCATGGAGGTTGGCCGAATTTCTTGGAGCTCAAAAACAGTCCACTACCGTGAACACCATGGAGGGGAGAAAAGATTTTGTGTTCGTCGCATCGCAAACCGATCAATGTAAGTATGTTTCCTCCATATTTCTTGATGTATTCACATGTGTTTCATAGCTTGATTTGATCCTTGGGACTTAATAGAAACCCAACAATGGTATCAGAGCCATTTTGAGCATGAAACTTGTTTAGGGTAAAATTTGGGTAAAATCATTTTGAGCATGATTTGATAAAATTAATTGATTGAGTATGCTTGAATGATGTTGTGTTGAAGTTGTGCATGATCAATTTCATGAAAAGTTGATTGGATCAATTTTTTCCCAATATTTAGGCTTGGCCGAATATGATGCTTGCCCTAAAGTCATGGTATTTTTTGTTTTTTAATCATTGGATGAGTTGGAAAACATTGGGTAATGTTGATTTAGGATTTAATTGGATTGAATTCGGAATCGGACAAAGAAATCCCAAATTGCCGTGAGTATAGAAGCATGAAAATGATGTGATTTTTTGATTCAAATGTGTTGGACATATGTTGATGATAATGAGCATAATTAATTGAGTGAATTAGTATTTTGGAAATGTTAATTTGGTTAATTAATTATGGCATACACTTTGGTTAATTTAATTATGAAATTTGGAAATTTGAAATTAAATTAATTGTGCTTAAATTTGGAATTGGGCTTGAAAAGTTGTAATTGGGCTTATTGGGCTTGGTTATACCAAGTTAGGTTTAGGCTAAATTGGTTGGATCCAATTGGGCCCAAAACCATATCCATAAAGTCAAATTATGACTTAATGGACCTTTAATATTAATTGGGCCTAATGGGCCTAAATTGGTTTCTTGGCAAATAAGGGTAATTCCTTAAATAGGCTTTGGTATTTGGGTTTGACCCATATTGACCAAAAGTCCATGCCTTAAGAAATTAATAAAAGCCCATTGGACTTAAATTAAATTAACATTGGATGTTAATTGGGTTTTGAGACCCGTAACGATTAGATTTAGAATCTAAGTCGCTAAAGGTTCATTAAAAAGTGTAATATTTAATTTGGAATTAAATAGATGAATTAGTATTAAATACAAATTAAATTGGATTTAATGTTGTAGTTTGATATAATTCAAGAATTCGTACTTTGAGTACTTATTCGCAAAACGAGTTGGACTCGCTCAAAATCAAATCGTTGTTTGAACATTGGATGGTCATTAATATTCTATTAATTAATTGGATTATATTGATTGATAACATGCTTGTGTGAATACATGGATGAGATGTATTAATAATGTATAGCGGATGGATATTAGATGGGTGAGGGCAATTTTGGAATTGTTGTAATAAATTTAGAATTTATTAAATGGACCTGCGTGTCCAGCCTATTACCTCCTTACTCTGTGTATTTCTCTTCTCACCTATTCCCCTCAATGTAAATGAGGTTTCTTTAGAAGTGTTATGTAATTGGGTAGAAGTAATACTTGTGCTAGCTGGAGAGAGGAAATAGAGAGATTTGTTCTAGGAATAATGTGTTTAAGTATCCATCCACATATCATTATTATATTTATTTACGCGCCTTATTATGTGTTTAGAATGCATGTTTAAGGGTGTATGATGATGAGACCTTAACAAAGATAATAAATTGGTTGCCAATTGTACGCGAAAAAACCCTCACTACATATTAAGCGTTTTTCCTTCCATTCAGTGATTCTTACTCAATATCCAAGACTGGCATTGGTTTGTTGGCCAAAGTCAAGACCTTTGTCCGTCGAGGATGTGTTTGAATCATGAAGGCTTGGTTCCATATCAGTGTCTTGTCCAAGTTGTGATTTGTTAGCCAAAGTCAAGATCACTTCTTGTCCATCGACATTGATTACGAAGCTTTCCAAGGTCAATGGGTTCCGCTTAACTGAGATCACTAAGTTTGTTGTGCCAAAGCCAAGGCTTAGTTGATTCAGAGGAAAAAAGTTAGGCAATATATTGGATATATTGGCATATATAAGATATATGTTTCGGACTTGGATGTCCACCTACTGGATATAGGAATTGGATGAGATCCAATTGATCTTAGAGATCTACCTAGTTAATTATCATACAATTTGTTGGCCAAAGTCAAGATTGTGTGTTATTTAATGGGATCCTAGCCCACTAGGAAACAAGGTTTCCCGAGTACTCAATAGAGGGTTAGAGGCTCGCCGAAAAATAGTGGGAGACAAGTATTAAATTTGCTATATTCGTTTAGTTACTTGCCATACGCGCTCATTTCAAATATTTCGTCAATAAATTATTTATTAGTTGGACTAATATTTAATCGTTGTTTTAATTAAACAGTTGGACTGTATTCAAACTATTTCAATTGATAGTTGATTTTATAATTGGATTATAGTAATCAATATAATTGAATTTAACCAATTAAATTATAGTTGATTATATAGTTGGACTATAGTAATCATTATATTAAATAGTACCTAAAATCGTTAATTAAATAGTTGGACTATTGAATCAAGATAAATTGAAAGATTAGTGTTTAAAACATAATCATGGGTGAAAAATGTTTTTAAACAACTTAATTTTCAAATTGGGAATAATGAATCAGGATAGTCCTGAAAACTGAGAAGTTACTTTATTTGATAAAATAACATCTTGGGCCTAAGCCCGGAGTTGAGCAAATAGTAAAGCATGATCTTTGGAAGATTCATGTGATGATAACTTTAGTGCTTAATCCATTAAGCTTGCCAAATAGACACCTTAATTTCTTAGTCAGAACTAAGGATTAGATCCTAAGAGTATGACAATGAAATTGAAGGATCTTCATAGATCTATTCTTAGATCTTAGAAGTACTAAATTGCAATAGTAAACTCTTGGAGAGTTAATGGTTATACTCAAGGAGACAAAGCCAAAGTTTGCAATAAGGCAAGAAGCGCAAGACGCACCTTACTTCAACATTCTAGAAGGCCAAGGCTTGGCCAAAGGCTTCTGGGGTGTGAAAAAGGGCAAAGGCAAAGTCATTATAATCTTCTGGGAAGATAAATGACATATCCCAAAATGTCTACCTAAATTGTGGCAAACGGGATCACGGAAGCGTGACTGCCGTATGGACAAGGCAGACATGAAGGAATTGAAGAACGGGCAAGGCTCTGACTTCAAATATGTTTGTCATAAACATGCTCACTACTAGTATTAAAATTGGATTTTAGATACTGAACTGAGTGTGGTACATAAATATATACTGGTGTGCAGAATCTGCTGATTAGCAGGATACTGACTTCAGTTGAGATCCATCTACGAATCGAAAACGGGACTACAGTCGCTGTTTTAACCGTAGAAACCTAAGTTTAGGAACTACCCTTCGGGTATGTACTTAAATTAGGAAACTGTTACAATGTAACTAGTTAGACTAGAAACATTATCTCTGTATCAAGGTTTAACCCGTTGCAGGTATACCTTTATATTCTAGAACACTAAAGTGTTTTATTTTATAAAGATGATATTAAGATAAACACATTAGATGTGAATAACAGTATTTATATTTTTAATATAAATAAATCTCAAACATATAACATGACAAACAATAGCTCGAACTGAATTAATCAGTTGAGACTTATAAGTGGCATTGTTGTCTGGGACACAATTGACAAGACTCGTATATCCACACTTTCGAAGAGTGGGTACTAGGACAGACTTGATTCCATTCAAATGATGTCTACGAATCTAGTTTATTAGGCAAAGTGCCTAAAACACCTTTATTTGGTAAAAGTGTAAGTGCCACCGATCTATTAGCCCTCACTCATAGTGACGTAAGTGGGCCCATGTCTAGCTAGGCTAGAGGTGGATATGAATGTTTTGTGACCTTTACGGATGTGGCATCACGTTATGGTTATGTGTTTCTTTTGAAACACGAATCGGAAACTTTTGATCAATTCAAAGAGTTTCGACACGAAATAGACAAACAGATCGGCAAAAGTATTAAACTGTCACGGTTAGACCATGATGGAAAATACTTAAGCAATAAGTTTCTTATATACTTGAAAAAGTATAGTATTCTTTCAATGAGGACTCCTCCCGGAACACGTCAGTCTGACAGTGTGTCCGAATGGAGAAACCGAATCTTGTTAGACATGATAAGGTTAATCATGAGTCGCTCTGAGCTACCATTTCCTTCAAAGGATAAGCATAAACAGTGCAAAAACTTATTTTGAATAAGGTTCCATAAAAATCTATTTGACAGATTTCATATTAGATATGAAGAGGAAAGAAACCAGGTTTTCTCATTCCTAAAGATTTGGGAATGCTAGGCATATGTTTGGATGATACCAAACTAAAACCCAAATCGAATAAGTGCCTTAGTTGTAGGTTATCCTAGGGAAACCAAAGTATAGTACTTAAACAACTCACATGAGAACAATGTAATTGTTGCTCACCATGCGGTTTTCCTAAGAGGAATACCTATATGCAGTGGTAAGTGGGAGGAAAGTAAAACTCGATGAAAATCAGAGTAATACTATTCCAGGCACCGATTCCTTAATGGAACACAAATAGTTCATCAAGGATGAAACTATACCAATAATCTTCGAATACACAAGAACCAAGTAAGTCGGAGAGAGTCAAAAAATAACCAGGGGTATGGGTTTCTGATCTCACCTCATAAAGATGTCAATCTTATTGAGTAATACGAACTGACTACGTATGAGGTAGTGATACAAGGTATCGACTCCCTATTATGGCAAAGTGCCATGATGTCTGAAATGGATTCCATGTATATCAACTATATTTGGACACTAGTTGATGTACCGTAAGGCATTGTGCATATTGGTACTATATAAGTCTTCAAGGAAGACATACATGGATGGCAACATACCAACGTACAAAGCTAGGCTTATAGCGAAAAGGTATCGTTATCAACATTGTGTCGATTACGACGAAACCTTTTACCTGTTGCCATTGGTGAATCCATTTGGATAATGCTTGCTGATGGTGCACATTTCATTTATGATATATGACAGCTGAATGCCAAAATCGATTTCCTTAACGGAAACCTTTTAGAGGATGTTTAAAACATTCTGATAGTTTTGTCGTACCAAAAAAAGCAAACAAGGTTTGCAGGTTATCGTTCCATGTATGGATTGAAGCAAGCAATGCGTTCTTGGAATTATAGCTTTGATGTAAGCATAAGGTATATGATTTTATTCAAATGAAATGATTCTTTGTATATAAGAGGGTTAGTGGGAGCGCACTGACAATGAATGTCCTAAGTAATAATGACATAATCATTCTTTGGAAATGATATTCCCATAATATAATCGGTGAAAGCTTGGCTTTCATGAAATTCTCCGTAGAATTCTTGGGAGAAACAACCTTTATCTAGGAATAAGATCTACTGGGATAGATTTAAAGTTTTAATACTCTCCGAAAACTTGTACATTGAAAAATGTACACACGACCTGGTGACCATACGCTTTGAGCATATGGAGTCACAATCGGCCATCCAAGTGATAGTCATTGGATTGATGTAAAACATCCTTGAGTATCTTAGAGGAACGAAGGATGTTGTCTTATACTATGGAGAAAGACAACTTGAAGTGACTGGGATCACCTCTGCAAGTTTCCTAACCGATAATGAAATAAGTCGTAACAACAACAACAAACTGTAAAACAGTTTGAATAACGGAACAATAAGCTGGAAATCTTCTAAGCAAGATATTGTTACCCGAATAAACAACAAAATTGGATTGTTGCTCTGCACTGAGGCAGCAATAGAAGCCTTGGATCGATAATAATCCTAATCAGATTATGATGGTTCTGTTAGCAGCTGAGCTAGGCTTCAGCACAGGCTAAAGAATTAATGGTCCATCAATGATCCAGATATATACTTCATATATTCATCTTTCGTTCGGATCATACATCATGGCGATGTAATGATCGAATAAATCGCATCAGATGATAATCATGCAAATCCGCTGACGAAAGCATTTTCTCAGCAGAGTTGATTCGAACCGAACATAGTTCGGGTGTTGGAACCTTGAGTGATTGGCTATAGCCAAGTGGGGAGATTTTGACAGTATGACCCATAACATCACGATTTGTACAAATCATGGTGTTGTTGTACAAATTACTATGTGAAAAGGAAATTGCTCTTTTATCTTTGTAATTAGTTACCAAAGTATATAAAATGATAACCCTTTAATAGATTTCCTTACAGGATAGGAATATACCTGTCGGGCGGGGGTAGCCATAATTGGAACTTAAACTTAATGAATCCAGATAATTTGGTTGACATAGACATATGATTCAATTGGGTTAAATGGGTATTTGTTCTGACCATCGACAGAGGCTTACACATAATTTAGTGTTCCAGGTTAATAAATCAATATATTACCCACTTTAAGATAACCACTTCATCTTAAAATGATATTGGAAGAAATCAGAACCCTAGATAGTTTTTAATATTGAATTTTCTTAAAACCTATTTTCAACAATTTTATTTACTTGCTTTTAAATTTAGAATCGTCACCATTTCAAATCAATCAATCAACTTGTTAGATATTAGTAATCATTTTACCTCATAAAATTAATAGTTTAGATATTAATCCTCGTGGGATCGATATTTTTATACTACTTGAACGATACGTGCGCTTGCTTATACGTGTGTGTTTACGCGGTCAAGTTTTTGGCGCCGTTGCCGGGGACTTATTTATCTTTTACTATTAGTTTAGGGGTTAGATACCTTTACTTGTATCTAATTTCTTTTTACTTATTGTTGTTGTTTTCTTGTGTTTCAGGTTCTCAGAAACTTCATGAGACGAACCAGAAGCTTTGAACTCCGACCGCTTGACCCAGAATTGAAAGAACCATCAGACAGTTGAGAAGGAAATGCGAGAAGGCCAAGAAGCTTTAAGTCAACATGGAACCTGAACCTTTGAACGTTGCACCACCAATTCCCATTCGAGACAGAACCATTCCGGTGGTTGACAACTCATTCCTGTATTGTACTTCCTCCCTTACCAGCAAATGCGTGTGACATCAAAACATGCATTCAGATGATTCAGCATTCAGTTCAGTTCGGGGGGAATGCAACTGAAGATCCTAATTCCCACATCAGCAACTTCCTGGAAGTTTGCAGGCACTTTTAACTACAACAGAGCATCAGAAGAAGCAATGAGACGACGAGTTTTTTTTCCATATTCCCTGAAGGACAGAGCTAAAGCTTGGCTACATTCACTACCAGCAGGTTCTATCACAACTTGGAACACTTTAGCCACCAAATTTCTTGCAAAGTACTTTCCACCAGCCAGAACCGGAAAATTGAGGAATGACATCACATCATTTGTACAACAAGATTCAGAATCCCTCTGCGAAGCTTGGGAAAGGTACAAAGATTTACTCCGGAATGTCCTCACCATGAGATTCCAAAGTGGCTACAAGTTCAGACCTCTACAATGGACTTTCGGAATAATGAGAACCACAATCGATGCTGCTGCTGGAGGAGCTTAATGGCAAATGAGAAGATCAAGCCTGGGACCTTAATCGAAGAAATGGCCAACAACAATTCCTTGTGGCCAACAGAAAGGAGCATGATCCAAAGAATTGCAGGAAGTTTGAAGTTGGAGCAAACACAGCAGTGAATACCAGGCTGGATCAGATATGCAAATGTCTAGAAACACTTAGCACGCAAGTTGTGAACATCACTGGATCCACAAGTTCACCATATGGAGGACCAGAACCAAACCAACATGAAGAGACGGTGAATTATGTCAACAATTCAACAGACAAGGGAACAATTCATATTCCAACACCTACAACCCAGGGTGGAGGAATCATCCTAATTTATCATGGAGCAACAATTCAGGCCAACAGCAGAACTATCCACCTGAATTCCAGCAACAGAACAAAAGCCAGGAGCAGGCAAATGAATCAGGAATAACAGAAGTGTTGACCTACTTGAAAAAGATGGAAGCAAAACACGACTCTCAAGCAGCAAGATATGACACTATATTTCATAGCCATTCAGCCTCTATCAAAGCACTAGAAAATCAAATGGGACAACTAGCCAATGCTCAGAGTTACAGACCGCCAGGTACCCTTCCTAGCAACACAGAGCCAAATCCAAGAAACATGGGGAATGAGCAATGTCATGCCATCATGTTAAAAAGCGGTACTGAAATTAACAAAGATGTTAGAGTCAAAACAGCTGCTGAGAAGTTCCAAAAGAAACAAAGCAACAAATGGAGGAAAAAGAAGCAAAGGAAAAAGAACAGATCACTCCACCTCCACCTTTTCCTCAACGTCTTCAGAAGACAAATGGACAAGCATTTTCCCGGTTCCTGGAGATCTTCAAAAAGCTGCATATCAACATTCATTTGCAGAAGCGTTGGAACAAATGCCCACCTATGCCAAATTCATGAAAGATATTCTTTCACGAAAACGGAGATTGGGAGATTACGAGACAGTAGCATTAACAGAAGAATGCAGTGCCATCATTCAGAGGAAACTTCCCCCCGAAGTTGAAAGATCCTGGCAGTTTCACTGTTCCTTGCGTCATAGGAGAACATAACTTTGGTAAGGCTTTGTGTGATTTAGGTGCGAGTGTTAACTTGATGCCTTTTCTATTTTCAGAAATTACAGATTGGAGAAACAATGCCAACTTCAGTCTCACTGCAACTTGCTGATAGAACGCTCGTATTTCCGAGAGGCGTAGTTGAGGATGTACTGGTCAAGGTTGACAAATTCATTTTCCCAGCAGATTTTATTGTCCTTGATATGGAGGAAGACGCAGACGTGCCAATCATCCTTTGGAGACCATTCTTGGCTACAGGTCGAACCATTATTGATGTACAAAAAGGAGAATTAACCATGAGGGTACAGGACCAAGAAGTAACATTCAATGTTTTCAAGGCCAGAATTTCCCAGATGATGAAAAGAATGAGGAATGTTTCAAACTCGATGTGATAACAGTACCATTCAGAACTCTGATGAAAGACAAAGTTCTACTGACAAACTTAAAACATGTCAATTGCCTGTGGAGCCTAAAGATAAAGCGTCTTTTGTACTAAAGGAGCCAATTCTTGTACTACAAGCAACAGAAGAGAAAAAGTTCCACCAGTTCAACGAATTGGAGGAATTTCACAATCAGCCTTTTGAAGATGCCAAATTGTACAAAGAAAAGGGCAAGAAAAGACATGATGAGAAGTTAGTGCGCATACAACTGGAACCAGGGCAGAAGGTACTGTTAAACAAATCAAGGGTGAAATTCTTCCCATGGAAGCCAAAATCACGGTGGTCAGGTCCATTTGTGATCACCAAATTTTTACCAAATAGAGCCGTTGAGATACATGATCCTGACGCTAACAAAACTTTCAAGGTTAAAAACAAGCGTGTCAAGCACTACTGGGGAGAATCATTTGAGCGACAAAAAGAAAGTGTTACACTTTCAGATCCAGCTTAACGTTCGAGAAGCCAAGTCTGGCTGACGACTTTAAACTTAGCGCTCGCATGGAGGCAACCCATGCAATTTGTGTATATATTGTGATTTGGTGTGTTTTATTTTTGTGTGTTTTAATTTTTGCAGGATTAGTCATTTCAAATGGAAGAAGCTCTCGCAAATCTTCGCAAGCAATTTCCGTCTCTCTCCTCTCAAAAAAATCTGATGAAAGTCTACAAAGCTCGCTTGGACGGATGAGGTTATTGACAATCCAAGGTATTCCTAATGATATTCGTTGGGTAATTGAAGCACGAGTCCGATTGGCAGGTGAGTCTTCTGACTCTTTTATTTCACATCTGCCTGTTTTGGAAGAAGCACCTATGCAAAGAAACGTAGAGCTAAACAATTGGGTGTTTGTTTCAAATGTGCATGATTTAATTGCAACACTCGTTGTCGTTCTTTAGGAATGGTGTCTGATAATCGCGAAGACAAAATTAAATTCATTAGGGATGGCTTGAGTAAGGAGTCTGTAGATGAAATATCTTCAACTCTTGAGACGCATCCCAGTGGATATGTTCACATAGCCATTCGTAATTACATACACAATTCCAAAAAGAAAGACAACAATTAGTCTCGGGAATCTGACTCAAAAAGACCATGTTTGCCAATTATAAGAAAATTGGATGGGAAGCTTGTCCCTGACGCATAGACGTCAATCAAGCCGTTACTTTTCTTGTAATATTATATCTCTTTGTCTTTTCTTAATAATTGTGATTTGTTTTTGTTTTTTCTTTTATTTTCTCCACAGGATCCAGACCTTTTTGACTATCACGATAATATTTCGCTACTAATCGTCCTCTGGAAGATACTTGTGCTATTTTTACTCACCCTTTTCAGGTACTATAAATTCAGCCCGTCATTGCACTTTTGAAGGCATCCAGAGTTGAAAAAGAAATACAAAAAAAAAAATGGGAAGCCACTTCAAGAAGACGAGTTGAAAACATCTGCGTGTTTTGCGGTAGTAGTGTTGGTACTAAGCCACAATAATAGAAACAGCACAGGAATTGGGTCGAGTCTTAGCAGCAAGGAATATGCACTTAATATATGGCGGAGGCAAATCTCGGACTTATGGGGATCGTTTCAAAGGCTGTACAGGAAGGAGGCAGTCATGTTTTGGGAATCATCCCAAAACCCTTGGCAGAGGCAAATCTTATTGGTTCATCAAACGGAGAGGAACTGATCGTGCCAGGTATGTCTGAACGACTGGTAGAAATGATTAACCGTGCTGATGCTTTTATCGCTTTGCCAGGTGGCTTGGGTACATTGGAGGAAATATTTATAGTATTATCTTGGGCGAACCTGAACATACACCAGAAACCAATTGGACTGCTCAACGTTGATGGATTTTATGATTTTCTTTGTGTGTTTCTTGATGATACTCGGAGAAATGGGTTCGTGTCAAACCTTGAAGAAAGAACTCCTCTTGAACTCCTCTTTACTGCCAGAACTGCTCCGGATAGACCAACTCATAGAACCTCTCCAATGAACCACAATGAATGACCAACCTAACTTTACTACTTTCAAAGATAAATTGGTTCGAAGACGATCGTGGTAAGAGACGTAGGATTAATCTGGATCTAACCTTTAATTTCCTGTAGATTTTCAGCTAACCAGGTACGACCTTCTAAACTCTTCTTCAACTTTTAAGACATTGGGGACAATGTCTCATTTAGGTTTGGGGGAGGAAATAGTTGATTAGTACCTTGTTTTTTTTTAGTTTGAATGTTGTTTTTATTTTTAGTCCAAAATTTTTCGAAAAATACAAAAAATTGAAAAATTTTCAAAAAAATACAAAAATATTTGTGTTTTTTGTGTTTTTATTTTGACTAAAAAGGTGAAATTGGTAAGAGATAGCCGAGTAAGGAGTTTCCACTCCTGAGACGTATCTCAAACCTATTTCGAAACAAGTTAATTTTGTTTATTTCATTTGAATTATTTAATTTGTGAATTCTCCTTAAAACAGACTAAAATGGATCTTCATATTCAGTTAGCAAATATTATCAACATGTATAGTAACATACAGACATAAGCTAAAATTGAAAAGTTTGTAATATTCAGTGCTCTAGTTTAATTGGAGGAAACATCTCAAAAAGCATGGAGTAAAAAAAAAAAAAAAAAACTTATGAGATCCGAGTTATTAAGTCTGTAAGGGTGTTTTAACACCTAGTGCCCTAAAACCAACTGGTTTGGGAGTCACTGGCCCAAAGCTCGTTACATGGATCAAGATGCTGCAAAAATATATATCTGAAGTCTGGGTAATTAAGTCCGTAGGGGTGTCTTAACACCTGGTGCCCTAAAGCCAACTGGTTTGGGAGCCACCGACCCAAAGCTCGCTACATAGACGAAAGGTATTGTATATAAATAAAAGTCAAAATTCAGAAAAATCAAAGAAAAAATCAGAAAATGAGAAAATTATTCCATTGCTGCAAAAAAAGGTGTGAAATCTGATAGAACTTTAGGACAAAAATATTACTCTCTTATCAACTGCACTTATGACTGTTGTGGGCAAAAATGAGTTGATTAATATTTTGTTGGCTGTGTATATGAAGAATGGTAAAAATAATCGGAGAATTTACTTATTCGGTAATTTAGAATGAAACAAAACACTAGTAACTTGGAGTAGAAGTTTCACCTGATTAGTCACTAACATCTTTATTCTCTTTTCTCTTGTCTTTTTGCTTTTGTGTGCATTAGTTTTAACTAACTTTTTACTTTTGTAAAAATGTTTGTGGGTATCGTTGCTGTAACCCTCACGAGACTACAACTCGTCCACTAGGGACACCTAGTGGTTTAAAGGCTTGTTGCATACGCTAAATGCAACCGTGATCCCTACGAAAGTGGCTTAGTTAATTATTTATGTTATTTACTCTATGTTTTGCTCGGGACTAGCAAAATGTTAGGTTTGGGGGTGTGATGAGTGGTATTTATATCACTATTTCCCACTCATTTAACCTAATATTTTGTAAGTTCTTGAGTTTTGTGAACGTTTTGATGTATTTTGTGTTATTTTGTAGATAAATAAAGTTTGGAAAGCATTGGAGGCAATTTGGGCAAAAACGGACAAAAATGCGTCAACAGGGATATTTTGGTCTTTGCGCGTCGCGACGCACAGACTTCCGCGTCGCGACGTCTAAAATACGCCGAACAGTGCTAACGTGCGCCGGGTCCACAAATCAGAATCTGAGAAAAGTTTGACTTTGCAAAAATGCGCCGTGCCACGTGTCACCATCACAGCCGACCTGCTAACGTGCGCCGTGCCACGTGTCTCATCATATGCTGCCGACACTCAGAGTTGACACGTGTCGCCTCGTCATCAGCCATGTCATCGGTCAAAAAGTCAACTTCGCCATGTGTCACGCCACGTCATCCGCCACGTCACAAGGTCAACCAAGTCAACTTGCCACGTCAGCATCAGCCAATCACAGCGTGACACGTGTCACAAATCTATGGTGCCGACAGTCTCTTTCCCACGTGTCGCCACGTCACCGCCATGTCACCGCCACGTCAGCATCATAATTGAGTATCCTATTCTTATCTGACACGTGGCGGATAAGAATCTCAGCGACCAATCAGAAGCCGCCACGTGTCACAATAATTGAAGCCCAACCACTCTGCCACGTGTCACCTTATCATCTTATCCAGAATCTTCAAACCAGCGAACCAGAGCGTGCCACGTCGACAAATCCGGCGTCGCGACGCTGAGGACCTGGCGTCGCGACGCTGGATCCTACCGAGGCCTATAAATTGAGCTCGAGATTTCAGAATTCAGTGCACCACTCTCTCTCTTATAATCTTTCTAAAGAGAGAGTTTCTCTCTCTACTTTCTTTTAATTTTTAGTTTTTTAGTTTTAGTTTTGTAATTAATTTTAATTACATTTTGTTAATATAGTAATTTAATTTTTACTTTTTACTTTTTACTTTTTACAGTTTTTATTATTTACCATGAGGAGGTAACTCCCCCAGCTAGGGTGAAAGGTAATTCTTTTACTGTTACTATTTAGATTAATCTCCCTTAAAAATAATATATTCACTATTTAAAATATTGACTAAAAAAGTATACCGCCAGATTGGTCGGTTGGTAATTCATTTTAATCTGATTTAAACCTGACTAAAAAGGATACCGCCAGATTGGTCGGTTGGTAATTTAATTTTGGTTCCGCCTTTATGGCTGGTTGGACTTAATTTGACTTAATCAGGTTACCGCCTATATGGCTGGTTGGAAAAAGAATCACAAGTTTATATATTATTTTATGGGAGATATCTAATTAGTAGTAGTAAAAGTAATTCCTTTTACCTTAGCATTTTATTTTATTGTAATTTACTTTTCAGTATTTATTTTACCGCATTTTTACTTTATGTCTTTTATTTTCAAGTTTTTACTAGCCCTAGTTATGTGTTGTAACTAAATTAGTTATCTGGGGTTGTGATGAAATCCAATATCACCGTTTTATAAGGGTTAGATTATAACTTGGGTATATAAAGATTTATTTATTGAGTCTTAAACTTAATGTTTTTTTCATTAATTGGCCATTAATAAAATTGATCTGGTAAATCTAAAATGAACTAGACATAGGGATTTTAGGTTTCAGCCTTAGACTCAATAGCCCACGATCTTCTTTGAGGATAGATAACCCTTTAATAGATTTCCTTACAGGATAGGAATATACCTGTCGGGCGGGGGTAGCCATAATTGGAACTTAAACTTAATGAATCCAGATAATTGGTTGACATAGACATATGATTCAATTGGGTTAAACTGGGTATTGGTGTCTGACCATCGACAGAGGCTTACACATAATTTAGTGTCCCAGGTTAATAAATCAATATATTACCCAACTTTAAGATAACCACTTCATCTTTAAAATGATATTGAAAGAAATCACAACCCTAGATAGTTTTTAATATTGAATTTTTCTAAAACCTATTTTCGACAATTTTATTTACTTGCTTTTAAATTTAGAATCGTCACCATTTCAAATCAATCAATCAACTTGTTAGATATTAGTAATCATTTGACCTCATAAAATTAATAGTTTAGATATTAAGTCCTCGTGGGATCGATATTTTTATACTACTTGACGATACGTGCGCTTGCGTTATACGTTTGTTTACGCCGGTCATTGTTGTACAAATTAACTATGTGACAATGAGATTGCTCTCTTATCATTGTGATTAGATCACCTAGATGTATAAATGATAGAAGGTCCTTATGATTTGTTCCTGGATGGAGAATTATATGAGACAGTATCAGTTCACGAAGGATAAATCATTAAATATCCCTAGTCAGAGTATTATCGAGTTTGGACATCGATAATACGTAAAAGACTAGTATTACACTTGTGCGCGTTGTGAGGGCACCACGACATAGTTCTCATATATTTGGGTATAGGATACTCATGCAAGTATAATAGGAAGTTGTGTTTTACCGATGGTATGGGAAACAGCTTTCCTCTGGATCCCATTCGGAATTTCATTGGTAGTATGACTATGTGTCTATGGAAGTCCGAAATCAGGGTAGGTGTATTTGGTCTTAACCTGAGACTTGCAGCGCTAATACTTGCGACAATCAATATACTTTGGTTGAGGTCATCCAGGGCTTTAACAGGTTCTGTGTACGCCAATGCTGGGTATATTAAGAATCGTAGTGTGTTGGGTGTGATGTCAAGACGGAAGTGTCACTCCAGTCATATGGAGATGATGGTCACGTAGGATACGATACTAGTACTCTTAAGTACTGCAGTCATCGGGATAAAATGACAAGGTCATGTTTATCCGATTATAGAGACTAGTTACCAGCCATCCGACATGTGCTTCGTACGGGGCATACACAATTCGAGCCCCAGGCCTAGCACGTGATCATCCGATACTGGACAGAAATACGCAATACTACGTATACTACGCCTGATATAGATCCTTTATTCCTGTATGGATATTTCTGGGGAATTGGGTAGGCATGGCGTTTTGCTAGAAGCCAACTTTATCTTGTAAATCGGTAAAACGTAGTACTTGGTACTTACCTGTTCGGATAGACCGACTACCGAATTTACTGCCAACATATCCGGGGATCTCATGGATCGCTTCCCAAAGATTCACCGATGACGTATGACTCGCACTCTAAAATTAATCTGGGATTAATTAGAAGAGAGAGAAAATTAATCTGGGATTAATTACGGAGATATTTTATCTGGGTAAAATATCATAAAGAGAGATAACGATTAATTTGGAATTAATCGATAAATTAATATATTTGATATATTTTAATGAATTTAGAATTAATTCGTTAGCGACTTGAATAGTGATTTCGCTTGGCGTAATCATTTAATTACGACGCAACGGAAAATTCATTAATTTGGAATTAGCGAACCCGAGCCTGGGATTATTTGCGAGCGCATTCGCATTTCGAATTCGAGTGCGGCAGGCAAGTCACATCAAAGCGTCAAATCGCTAGTCATATCAAAGCGTCAAATCACATGTCACTTTGAGTGATGTGACAATTGATTGATAGATTGATGTGAGTTGATTTGAGTTGATTGATGTTGATGGCTAGCATTTAATGTTATTTTGGAGCCAAAATTTGGTATATGTTTTTGGAAATCTTTTACCAAAATTCAACACACATTTTACATCTCTCTCCTCTCTTTCTTCTTCATCTACACGCCCAAGGGGCTGTTCTTCATTGGTATTTTCTGCCAAGAAATTGAACAGTGAAAGGGAAGCAAGAGTTGCGATTTTGTGGCAAAATCGGGAGTGCTAGCACACTACGAAGTCATGCGAATGTGATAGGGAAGTCCACCCATGAGCCAGGAATCGTTCGACGAAGCTTGGAGCTTGTTCGAGGAGCTCAAAAATAGAAAATGGAGGAGGATGGACTGCTCACTGCCGAACCAGTCCACTGCCGAGCAAAATCAGATTTTGTTGCCTCCGCGTCGCTCAACCGATCGATGTGAGTATTCCGCAACTTCGTTGATTGTTATTCACACATGTATTCATGCTTATTATTGATCTTGGGACCTTAATAGAAACCAAGAATGGCATCTAGATCAAGGTTTAAGCATGATTTTGTGAAATTGGATGAATGAGTATGCTTAAAACATGTTGAATTGATGTTTGATTGGATCAATTTCATGAAATTGGATTGGATCAATTTTCGCCCCCAAATTTGGTGTTGGCCGAGAAGTTTGAAGCCCTAATGGTCTTGGTGATTTTTGATTTTTGATCATTGGATGACTTGAATCAATTGGAAATGTGGATTTAATTTTAATTTGGATTTGATTGGATTGAATTCGGAATTGATATAAAATTCCCTTTGATTGTCGAGACTTTGTGAAGCATGTTTGGTTTGATTTTAATCAAAATGTGTTGGACATGTTATGATGTAAATGAGCATGATTAATTGTGTATATTGATATTTTAGAAATGTTAATTTGGATAATTAATCATGTTATACACTTTGGTCATTAAATTGGGAAAATTGGATTTTTGGAATTTAATTATTTGGGCCTTAAAATTGGATTTGGGCTTTTAAAGTTGTTATTGGGCTTTGTTGTACAAAGTTGGGATTAGGCAAAATTGGTTGGATCCAATTGGGCCCAAAACCGCATCCATAAAGCCCAAATGCGACTTAATGAACCTTTAAAGTTTAATTGGGCCTAATGGGCCTAAATTGATTTCTAGGCTTATGGCGTAACTCCCGGATTGGATTTTGGTTATTCGGTTTAACCAGAGTTTACCAAAAGTCCATGCCTTAAGAAATTAATTAAAAGCCCATTGGACTTTAATTAAATTGACGTTGGACGTTAATCGGGCTTAGAGACCCGTTGCGATTAAATTTGGAATTTAAGTCGTAAAAGTTCATTATTAAAGTGTAGTATTTAATTTGGAATTAAACAGTGAATTAGAATTGAATGCATATTAAATTGGATTTAATTATGTGTTTAATTTAATTCGAGAATTCGTACTTTGAGTACTTATTCGCAAAAACGAGTTTGACTCGAGCAAAATCAAATCGTTGTTTGAACATTGGATGGTCACTAATTATCAGATTAATTAATTTGATTAGATTGATTGATAGCATGCTTGTGTGAATACATGGTTGCGATGCATGAATAATGTATATCAGATGGATATTAGATGGGTGGGACAATTTTAGAAATTGTTGTTAAAATTTGATTATTAATGGACCTGCGAGTCCAGCCTTATTACCTCCTCATTCTTTGTATTCTATTCTCACCTATTCCCCTGAATGTAAATGAGGTTTCTTTAGAAGTGTAGTGTAACGGGTAGAAGTAATACTGTGCTAGCGGGAGAGAGAAAGGGAGAGATTTGATCTAGGATCAATGTGTAAAGTATCCATCCGCATATCATTATTATTTATTATACACGCTTTATTATGTGTTTAGAATGCATGTTTAAGGGTGTATGATGATGAGACCTTAACAAAGTGTGGGAACACAGAAACTGGGCGACGCATGCTGTCCTGGGCTCGCGGCCCGGTCGGGAGTACGGAATAACCACAGGGGGACTAAACCGGAGAATAATGAGTCGCCACCCGGTGTGAACCGGGAAAATGAGATTTAAGGCCGCACTCACCCCTCGCAAGGGAAGACTAGGAGGTCCCTATGATTTGTTCCAAACCGTTGGGTTCGGAATGGTCCCTTACTTATGCCACTTGTAATGAAAGGATTTATATGATAATTTAATCAGGCTTAAGTAACACTTATTTCTAAGAATATCATGCTTCTAAATCCACATACATACATCAACAAGTTCATCTAAATTTATATGTAACACATATTCGAATTTGCATACAGACTATTTGCATGTAATCTATGTCTCAATTTTTATCATATGGCAAGCATACAAGTTAATGAACACATTGGTGGACACAGAAGCGTAAACAAATAGCATTCTTACTAGCATGCATATTAAGAAAAGATATTTAAGCGCATAACAGAAATAGACAACTAGAGAGGTAATACAAATGCATAACGTAAGAAAAAGGGAACTATGTGCTAAGATGGACATGTCGTAATATGATGCAAGAGGATCTGTTTACCGTGGGCGTTCGTGCAGCGTTCGTAGATGCGTTCGAACGGTAAACAGAAGGTTCTCGTTCGAGTATCGTTCGTAAACGCGTTCGAACGGAAATGAAACAGAATACTCACGTTCGTATGGCGTTTGTGAACGCGTTCGAACGGAAATGAAACAGAATGCTCACGTTCGTATGGCGTTCGTGAACGCGTTCGAACAGAGATGAGACCTGATGCATGATAAGGCAAAAATGCATGCGCGTTCGAGTTGCGTTCGTAAACGCGTTCGAACGGGAACAGACCTGATGCATGAAATGGGACGCAATACATAAATAACAAATAGTACAATGCGAGGCGCGGTGAAGCATCGTGGTATAGGATTTTAACCTCTTCAATTAGAGGACCTCTCATCGCACTTACTAAGCCCATGCGCTCGATCGCATCATGCATACAAACATAAAGACAATCATATCAAACTAAGTATGCCCGATTGAACACATCTTACATCCAACCGAACATACATCAACCGGCGCGGCAAAGCATCGTGGTAAAGGGCTTTAACCCCTCCCCATAGGGGATCTTTCATTCCACTTACTAAGCCCATGCGCTCGATTGAGTCATGCATACAAAGAATTAACACAATAATATCAAACTTAGTATGCCCGATTGAACGTATCTTACATCCAACCGAACACACGTCAACCGACACGGCAAAGCATCGTGGTAAAGGGCTTTAACCCCTCCCCATAGGGGATCTTTCATTCCACTTACTAAGCCCATGTGACCGGCGTAAACACACACGTATAACGCAAGCGCACGTATCGTTCAAGTAGTATAAAAATATCGATCCCACGAGGACTTAATTCCTACTATTGTTATTAATTATTGAAACTATTTATTTACAGATATCTAATTAAATGGAGAAGAAAATGATTGTTTGATTGGTTGAATGTGGTTTTACAAAATAAATAAAAAAATAAAAAGACAAAAGAAAATACTAAGGAAAATAACAAAAGACACAAAGATCTAGGGTTGTAATTTCTTTTAATATCATTTTAAAGATGAAGTGGTTATCTTACAGTTGGGTAATATATTGATTTATTAACCTGGAACACTAAATTATGTAAAAGCCTCTTCCGATGGTCAACTACAAATATCCAGTATAACTCAATTGAACCATATGTCTATGTCGACCAAATTACCTGGATTCATTAAGATTAAGTTCCAATTATGGCTACCCCCGCCCGACAGGTATATTCCTATCCTGTAAGGAAATCTATTAAAGGGTTATCTATCCTCAAGGAAGATCGTGGGCTATTGAGTTTAAGGCTGAAACTTAAAATCCCTATGTCTAGTTCATTTTAGATTTACCAGATCAATTTTATTAATGGCCAATTAATGAAAAAGCATTAAGATTAAGACTCAATAAATAAATCTTTATATTACCCAACTATAATTTAACCCCTTATAAACCGGTGATATTGGATTTCATCACAACCCCAGATAACTGGCTTAGTTACGACACATATTTACAGGTGGTAAAAAAAACTTAAATAAAATAAAAGACATAAAGTAAAATACTGAAAATGAAATACGAAAAGTAAATGCTAAAAGTAAATACTGAAATTAAATACTGAAATTAAATTGCTGAAAAGTAAATTACTGAAAAGTAAATTGCTGAAAGTAAATTGCTGAAAAGTAAATTACTGAAAAGTAAAAACTGAAAATTAAAGAAAGAAAAGTACTGTGCGTAAAAGTAAATTGCGGAAGTAAAAACTGAAAAGTAAAGAAAAGAAAATGCGAAAGCGAAAATTAATTACTAAAAGCTATAAATAAACAAACAAGATACAATCTTCTTAGTATTCTTAAGGAATTCCTTAGAAGAAAGTATGATTTTACAAATGAAATGGCTTGGTATTTATAGGCAAAATTTTGCCACCATCAATCATCCACCAAATAAATTATTAATTGCTCCACTAATTGCTTATCTAATTGCTCCACCAAATCCATTATTGCTCCACTAATTTCTTATCTGTTTGGTGGTGATTTGATAATTTTTATTAATTTTATTAATTAATATTTTGCTTTGAAAATGATTGATAATGACTTTTAATAATTACACTCCACACACTTCTGGATGGTTCATCAATTTCGGTCATGAAATCATCAGAATTTGAAAATATTTTCTCTTTCAAAGTTGTAGATCTTTGAGTCTTCTTTAATCTGGAACTTGAATCAGCTCAATCCGATATTGGAGTAAAAAGTTATGCCCAAAATAAGACAGATGCACAAAACTGGAATTTCCAAAACTGCACTTCGTCAAAACGCCCTTTCAAGTTTCCAATCTCCAAAATTAATATATCAAATCCAATAATTGCCCTTAATTGACCCACATTTCATCCTAAATGATTTAATTAAGTCCCAATATTATTTTATCTGCAAAAAATAAAAAAACACATCAAAACGTTCATCAAACCCGAGAAACTATACGAAATATTAGGTCAAATGAGTGGGAAAAGTGATATAAATACCACTCATCACACCCCCAAACCTAATATTTTGCTAGTCCTCGAGCAAAACATAAAATAAAATAACATGAAAATAAAATTAACTAAGCCACTTTCGTAGGGATCACGATTGCATTTAGCGTATGCAACAAGCCTTTAAACCCCTAGGTGTCCCTAGTGGACGAGTTGTAGTCTCGTGAGGGCTTACAGCAATGATACCCACAAACATTTTTACAAAAGTAAAAAGTTAGTTAAAACTAATGCACACAAAAGCAAAAAGATAAGCGAAAAGAGAATAAAGAAGTTAGTGACTAATCAGGTGAAACTTCTACTCCAAGTTACTAGTTGTTTTGTTTTATTCTAAATTACTGAATAAGTAAATTCTCTGATTATTTTTACCATTCTTCATATACACAGCCAACAAAATATTAATCAACTCATTTTTGCCCACAACAGTCACAAGTGCAGTTGATAAGAGAGTAATATTTTTGTCCTAAAGTTCTATCAGATTTAACACCTTTTGGTAGCAATGGAATAATTTTTCTCATTTTTCTGATTTTTTCTTTGATTTTTTCTTTTTCTATTTTTATTTATATACAATATCTTCCATCTATGTAACGAGCGTTGGGTCGGTGGCTCCCAAACCAGTTGGCTTTAGGGCACCAGGTGTTAAGACACCCCTACGGACTTAATTACCCAGACTTCAGATATATATATTTTTGCAGCATCTTTGATCCATGTAGCGAGCTTTGGGCCAGTGACTCCCAAACCAGTTGGCTTTAGGGCACTAGGTGTTAAAACACCCTTACAGACTTAATAACCCGGATCTTAGATACTTTATTTTTGTAAATCAGAATATTTTTTTTTTTTTTTTTACTCCACTGCTTTTTGAGATGCTTCCTCCAATTAAACTAGAGCACTGAATATTACAAACTTTTCAATTTAGCTCATGTCTGTATGTTACTATATATGTTGATAATATCTGTCAACTGAGCATATGAAGATTCCTTTTAGTCCGTTTTAAGGAGAATTCACAAATTAAATAATTTAAAATGAAATAAACAAAAATTAACTTGTTTCGAAATAGGTTTGAGATACGTCTCAGGAGTGGAAACTCCTTACTCGGCTATCTCTTACCAATTTCACCTTTTTGGTCAAATTAAAAACACAAAAACACAAAAAAAAATTTTGTAATTTTTGAAAATTTTTCAATTTTTTTGTATTTTTCGAAAAATTTTGAACTAAAAATAAAAACAACATACAAACTAAAAACAATGTACTAATCAACTAATTCCCTCCCCAAACCTAAATGAGACATTGTCCCCAATGTCTTAAACAGTAAAAGGAGAGTTAAGAAGGTCGTACCTGGTTAGCTGAAAATCTACAGGAAATTAAAGGTTAAGATCCAGATTAATTCGACGCCTCTTGCCACGATCGTCCTCGGACCAATTTATCTTTGAAAGGATAGGGTCAACTTGTGGTTCATAGGCTATGAGTTGGTCTATTAGATCCGGAGCAGTTCTGGTAGTGAAGAGGAGTTCTTTCATAGGTTTTGACACGAACCCATTTCTCCGAGCATCATCAAGAAACACACAAAGAAAATCATAAAATCCATCAATGTTGAGCAGTCCAAGCGGTTTCTGGTGTATATTCAAGTTCGCCCAAGATAGCACTATAAAAATTTCCTCCAACGTACCCAAGCCACCTGGCAAAGCGATAAAAGCATCAGCACGGTTAATCATTCTACCAGTCGTTCAGACATACCTGGCACGATTAGTTCCTCGCCGTTTGATGATCCAATAAGATTTGCCTCTGCCAAGGGTTTTGGTATGATTCCCAAAACGTTACTGCCTCCTTCCTGTACAGCCTTTGAAACGATCCCCATAAGTCCGAGATTGCCTCCGCCATATATTAAGTGCATATTCCTTGCTGCTAAGACTCGACCCAATTCCTGTGCTGCCTCTATGTATTGTGGTTTAGTACCAACACTACTACCACAAAACACGCAGATGTTTTCAACTCGTCTTCTTGAAGTGGCTTCCATTTTTTTTTTTATGTATTTCTTTTTCAAATCAGGATGCCTTTAAAAGTGTAATGACGGGCTGAATTTATAGTACCTGAAAAAGGGTGAGTAATAATAGCACTAATATCTTCCAGAGGACGATTGTTAGCTAAACAACACAAGAAATCGTGAAGGTCAAAAAGTCTGGATCCTGTCTACGAAAATAAAGATAATTACAACGGAAAAGCAAATCAAAGCAATAATTAAGGCAACGGAATTGTGTATGCAATACGCCACTCGCGTAGTATAAATTCATTAGGATGTGTCTCAAGACTTAATTCTTTACTCGGCCATCACAAATGAATTAGTTCTCTTCTTTTTTTTGATTGTCAAACACAATTCCTTCTGTATTAAAATGCTCCGTTTGTGCTTTTCCCTACAAAAAATAACACACAAAATTAAAAAGTTCACACTATGTATACACAAAAGAGTTCAGAAGATAATACCTGGTCAGCTGAAATTTTACAGGAAAAATTACCGATAGGAAAAATTTATGTTCAATTTACGTTTTTTTTTTTTTTACCACGATCGATAATTGACCATTTTTTAGTGAAAATTTTGAGAGTCTCCTCTAAAACTCAAAATTTCCCCAAATTCATCCTAAAACTAACATTTCAAAAATCACCACAATGTCAAACTTCGCCCCCAATTCTACAAAATTCCATCGATCTGGCAGTTTCTAAACTCAGAATTCAGCCAGTTATTCACCGCCAAACTTCAAATTCACAATCCTCCAATTTCAACAAAATCAACCACAAACTCATTCAATTTTCGATTATCCCCCTTTTACTGCCAAAATTTCAAAACCTGTAACATTCAATTTCAAAATTAACCACACAAATTATCCACAAAAATCAGATCTGATTATGGAAGGTTTTGATCGTGGGTTTGGTGACTGTCTTGGTGATTCACGGTGTGGGTATCTCGGCTTTGGTCGGTTTTGGCAGTGGCGTGGCTGGTGGATCTCGGTGTGTTGCTTGTCTCTCGGTTTGATGTTCACGGCAGATCTGGCTCGGTTTTGACTCAGCGAAGGAAGGGCTCGGTCACGGGTTGCTGGTTTGGTGAGTGGTTTGCGGTTTGGGCGAGGTGAATCTTGGTGATAGGCTCGGCTGGTGATGACTTGCTCACGGCAAGGATGGCTCTCGGTGGGTTGGCTTGCGGTGGTCGAGGATGGTGGATGGTTGTTTGACACGGTTCGGTTTCGGTTTGTTCTTGGCTCGGCGAAGGTTGCGGTTGTGGTCAGTTTGGATCTTGGCGGTCTCACGGTGGTGGATCTCGGTTTGTCTCGATGGTGGCAAAGATGGGGTTTTGCTCGGTGGTGAGGCTATGGTGAGTCTCGGTTTTGAGGTGATGGTTGGTGATTGGTTGAGGATGAAGAAGATGAAGAGTGAAAGGAGATACTGCCAGCACCCTGTTTTGTGTCTCTGATTTCGTGTCGGCGTCGCGACGCTGATTTTTTTTTTTTTTTTTTTTTTTTGGCAAAACTATATCTTGCGACAGATAAATCCATAAGACTTCTTACTCGGCCGTCTTTTCTGGATCAACTTTGTATCTTCGTGATTTTGTCAAATTTTTATTTTGTAAAAATCCCGCTTGTACTGGCTTGTTTTGTCCTGATAAATTCCATTTTAAATTTTTCCTGCAAAACTCACACACAAAATTAAAATGTTCACACAAAATATGAAAACAAATTACAACAAATTGCATGGGTTGCCTCCCTGCTAGCGCTAAATTTTTCGTCTTCAGCCAGACGTGACTGAAATTCATCTGTTAAGGAGGTTTCAATGTCGTTTTGGATGTCCTATCAAAGACAATCCCGTGAGCGTTGCTTTTGAAGGGTCTCTTCCAACGGTAAAGTGGTAAAAAGAATTTTGTCTTATTCAATGATCGTGCCACCTTTTTGACTTTTGTTGCTCCAGTGGTTCCTGAAAAGAAAGAAAGAAAATTAGGAGGTCTCGTATGGTGCTTGACTTGGAATGGGAGTTCCATTCTGTCAAGCTTCTGGTTGATATCTTTGATTTGTACTCTCCAAAACAGCGATGTTTCTCCTGAATGCTCTAGATCTTTATTAAGGTCAGACATTTGCTCCTCCATTTGCTCTGCTTCTTTCTCCACCTTTTCTTCACAGATGTATTTGAAAATTTCTGCATTCAGCTCTTCATCTGTCATCTGTGAAATACATGTTTCAAAATTGTCAACCTGAGGATGAAAAGAAATGTCAGATTTTAAGTCTTCATCCTCTAATATGACTGGAATGGATGGTTCAGATAGATCTTCTTCAAACATTTGTGCAATGGAATCTCCAAGATCTTCATTTTGAGGATTGAAAGTTTGATCCTCCGTTGTTGGTGCAGTTGGTACAAATAGATCAGCTTCATCCTCGTCAGAATCTGAATAATAAAAGTCAAATTGAGACTTTGCCGGTTCGGGCTCCTGAACTGATACCTCTGGTTGTTGATACTGCTCAGCCTCATCCTCTGTTAAAGTGTCATTGTGAAATGATTGGTATTTGAAGGCTTTATCAGTGTCATCTGAAACTGGTTCTTGAGGTATGTAGTCTTGGTTTTCTGTGAATTGTCTCATTTGATCTGTCATCCTCTGAATGAATTCTGATTGTCTCTGAATACTTTCCAATTGATTCTGGCTTGTTTCAAGCATTGCATCCAACTCGAACATATCTTTGAGCATGTTTAACAACTGATCTTCCTCTGATGGTTCTATTTGTTGATGAAAATCGCATATGGATGGTGGATAAGATGGAAAATGTGATGGTTTTTCATACTTTGAATGATTCTGAAAATTCTGCCACTCTGAACGGTATATACATTGATCGCTCGGGTGGTTACCATCACATATCATACATCTCCCCATCTCGTTCTGTTGAGCAAATGGGGTATGCTTGGTTCTGGCATCCAATGATAATTGTTGGGCTGGACAAAAGGCCTCAGAAAACCGGATTGTTGTTGCTCCAAATGTGGGGTGTATCTTCTTGTAAAGCACGTAATCTTTCAATTCCCAGTAGTGTTCCATTTTTTTTTTTCAAACACCTGAAAACAAAAGAAATAAATAAAAATTACAGATAAAAATAAAGAAAATTAGATACAAGTAAATTGGATAGCATCAAAATTAACAACTCAAGAAATATAAGTCCCCGGCAACGGCGCCAAAAACTTGACCGGCGTAAACACACACGTATAACGCAAGCGCACGTATCGTTCAAGTAGTATAAAAATATCGATCCCACGAGGACTTAATTCCTACTATTGTTATTAATTATTGAATCTATTTATTTACAGATATTAATTAAATGGAGAAGAAAATGATTGTTTGATTGGTTGAATGTGGTTTTACAAAATAAATAAAAAATAAAAAGACAAAAGAAAATACTAAGGAAAATAACAAAAGACACAAAGATCTAGGGTTGTAATTTCTTTTAATATCATTTTAAAGATGAAGTGGTTATCTTACAGTTGGGTAATATATTGATTTATTAACCTGGAACACTAAATTATGTAAAAGCCTCTTCCGATGGTCAACTACAAATATCCAGTATAACTCAATTGAACCATATGTCTATGTCGACCAAATTACCTGGATTCATTAAGATTAAGTTCCAATTATGGCTACCCCCGCCCGACAGGTATATTCCTATCCTGTAAGGAAATCTATTAAAGGGTTATCTATCCTCAAGGAAGATCGTGGGCTATTGAGTCTAAGGCTGAAACTTAAAATCCCTATGTCTAGTTCATTTTAGATTTACCAGATCAATTTTATTAATGGCCAATTAATGAAAAAGCATTAAGATTAAGACTCAATAAATAAATCTTTATATTACCCAAACTATAATTTAACCCCTTATAAACCGGTGATATTGGATTTCATCACAACCCCAGATAACTGGCTTAGTTACGACACATATTTACAGGTGGTAAAAAAAACTTAAATAAAATAAAAGACATAAAGTAAAATACTGAAAATGAAATACTGAAAAGTAAATGCTAAAAGTAAATACTGAAATTAAATACTGAAAATTAAATTGCTGAAAGTAAATTACTGAAAAGTAAATTGCTGAAAAGTAAATTGCTGAAAGTAAATTACTGAAAAGTAAAAACTGAAAATTAAAGAAAGAAAAGTACTGTGCGTAAAAGTAAATTGCGGAAGTAAAAACTGAAAAGTAAAGAAAAGAAAATGCGAAAGCGAAAATTAATTACTAAAAGTTATAAATAAACAAACAAGATACAATCTTCTTAGTATTCTTAAGGAATTCCTTAGAAGAAAGTATGAATTTTACAAATGAAATGGCTTGGTATTTATAGGCAAAATTTTGCCACCATCAAATCATTCACCAAATAAATTATTAATTGCTCCACTAATTGCTTATCTAATTGCTCCACCAAATCCATTATTGCTCCACTAATTTCTTATCTTATTTGGTGGTGATTTGATAATTTTTATTAATTATTTATTAATTAATATTTTGCTTTGAAAATGATTGATAATGACTTTTAATAATTACACTCCACACACTTCTGGATGGTTCATCAATTTCGGTCATGAAATCATCAGAATTTGAAAATATTTTCTCTTTCAAAGTTGTAGATCTTTGAGTCTTCTTTAATCTGGAACTTGAATCAGCTCAATCCGATATTGGAGTAAAAAGTTATGCCCAAAATAAGACAGATGCACAAAACTGGAATTTCCAAAACTGCACTTCGTCAAAACGCCCTTTCAAGTTTCCAATCTCCAAAATTAATATATCAAATCCAATAATTGCCCTTAATTGACCCACATTTCATCCTAAATGATTTAATTAAGTCCCAATATTATTTTATCTGCAAAATAAACTAAAACACATCAAAACGTTCATCAAACCCGAGAAACTATACGAAATATTAGGTCAAATGAGTGGGAATAAGTGATATAAATACCACTCATCACCATGCGCTTGATTGAACCATGCATAAAAACATAAAGACAATCATATCAAACTAAGTATGCCCGATTGAACACATCTTACATCCAACCGAACACACATCAATCGGCGTGGCAAAGCATCGTGGTAAAGGGCTTTAACCCCTCCCCATAGGGGATCTTTCATTCCACTTACTAAGCACATGCGCTTGATTGAACCATGCATAAATAAGCAACATGCAAAATTCAAGTGACGAAAAAATAAATAAACCAAAACAACACAAAACAAAAGAGGGTGCCGTTTGCTCAAGCGGTACGTGGAGTTGTATCCCAAGTACAGACCGCACTACGTCCATTCGGATTCGGCTACGGAATTTACATCTGGTTTCCATCCTATATACCACAAGAGACGACACTCTTCCATTCATCCAATACCCACAACACACATCATACACAAGCAAGATTTAACAAACAAGTAAATACAATCAAAATAAATAACAAAAATCAAATAGATGAGTGTGAAAAGTACCCTCAGGTCTAACCTTTTAAATCACCTCTCGGATGTACGGCACATGGTCGTCGGAAGGGTGGTTGCTCCGCAACTCTTTCGGTTCACTGGTTCACTGCTCTCGTTCGTGTCTCACTGTTTGGAGTCGTCGTTCTCCGTCTTTTGCTGCTGTTTTTGACTCCGATTTGCTACTGTTCGGCCTCTGTTTTGCTGCTCACTGTTCAGGTCACCTGTTTTGATATTTTAATTATTTTAATGATTATGAATGCAGTTTTTTTATGTTATTACTTTAAAGTTTTTAGGGAATGTTTTAAGTGTATTTTGCTGCTGTTTTAGGGGTTAAATTACTGTTGTTTGGGCGTGATTTAGGGACTGGTTTGGGTCAGTTTCGGTTTGTGTAAGTGGGCTACGGATTGAACTGTTTGAGAAGTAAAGGGGCTGCTGTTTGGAGGTCTCTTGGGCGTGCAAGAGAAGGCTTGGAGGAGTGTCTTAGGCGTGATTTGAGAGATATGTGTGCTTCAGTTATTGAAGGAGGTGTAGGAGAGAAATTATTTTTACTTCTTTATGCTATTACCGTGAATGATGTTGTGTGAAGGAGAAAATGGCTTTGGTTGGGGGTTGTTTATATAGAGAAAGGCTAGGGCTTCACCTTGTCTCACAAGGAAAGGATTTGGTGCATTAAATGGAGGATTTGATTTGGTGTTGAGCAATGAAAGTCAAAGATTGAGGGGGGACAAATCTTGGCTAGATTAGGAATACAAAATATTTAATTGGTTGTGATTGATTTTAATTAGGCATGACATATTTTTAATTTAGTATGTGATTTGTTTAGTTAGGAAGTTAATATATTTGATTTATCTTAATTAGATATGATTATATTTGTGTTTTATTTAATGGTAAATGGTTTAAATATTTTATTTAATTCAATGTTTAATTTAATTAAATTGGGATGTGTTTTATGGGCTTTGGGGAGCTAATTGGGCTTGGGTGTGAGGCTAGCAACAAAACCAGAATTATCGACACCGTTTGAACCCTTCCTCGATCGCGACACGAACGCCCGCAATCTGTTTGGCGTTCGAACGTATACATGAACGCAGCACGAACGAAAATAGTGAACCTTGTTTATTCTGAATTTCTCCTTCCGATATCAGTTTCCCGCGGCTTCCGTGACTCAAAAGGTAGTGCCTCCAAATGAGACTCATCATCGGGTTTCACATGCAAAAATACAATGCCTACACAAAGATAATAAATTGGTTGCCCATTTGCACTCGAAAAACCCTCGCATAATATTAAGCGTCTTTCCTTCCATTGAGTGATTCTCACTCAAGATCCGAGACTGGCATTGGCTTGTTGGCCAAAGTCAAGGCCTTTGTCCGTCGAGGATGTGTTTGAATCATGAAGGCTTTGTTCCATATCAGTGTCTTGTCCAAGTTGTGGTTTGTTGGCCAAAGTCAAGACCACTTCTTGTCCATCGACATTGATTACGAAGCTTTCCATGGTCAATGGGTCGCGCTTAACTGGGATCACTAAGTTTGTTGTGCCAAAGCCAAGACTTAGTTGATTCAGAAGAAAAAGGTTAGGCAATATATTTGATATATTGGCATATATGAGATATATGTTTCGGACTTGGATGTCCCCCTACCGGATCTAGGAATTGGATTGGATCCAATCGATCTTAGAGATCTACCTAGTTAATTATCATACAATTTGTTGGCCAAAGTCAAGATTGTTTGATATTTAACGGGATCCTAGCCCACTAGGAAACGCAGTTTCCCGAGTACTCGACAGAGGGTTAGAGGCTCGCCGAAAAATAGTGGGAGGCAAGAATTGAATTTGCAATACTCGTTTAATTACTTGCCATACGCGCTCATTCAAATATAATTCGTCATATAAATTAATATATCAGTTGGACTAATATTTAATTGTTGTTTTAATTAAAGCAGTTGGACTGTATTATAGTTTATTATATAATTGGATTATAGTAATCAATATATTTGAATTAATTAATTTCAATTTACAGTTGATTTTATAATTGGATTATAGTAATCAATGTAATTGAGGTTAATTAATTTAAATTATATTTGATTATATAGTTGGACTATAATAATCATTATAATAAATAGTACAACAAATCGTTGATTAAATAGTTGGACTATTAGAATCAAGATAAATGAAAGATTAGTGTTTAAAACATAATCCTGGGTGAAAATGTATTAAACGACTATAATTTTCAAATTGGGAATTATTTCAGGATGGTCCTGGAAAAATAATAAGTTATTTTATTTGATAAAATAATATATTAAGCCTAAGCCCGGAGTTAAGCAAATAGTAGAGCATAATCTTTGGAAGATTAATGTAATGATAACTTAAGTGCTTAATCCATTAAGCTAGTCGCAGTAGACTCCTTAATTTCTGAATCAGAACTAATGATTAGATCCTTAAAAGTATGATGACGAAATTGAAGGATATTCATAAATCTATGTTTAGATTTTAGAAGTACTAAAATTGTAATTGATAACTCTTGGAGAGATAATGACTATTCTCAAGGAGACAAAGTCAAAGTTTTCAATTAGGCAAGTAGTGCAAGGCACACCTTACTTCGATATTCTAGAAACCCGAGGCTTGGCCAAAGGCTACCGGAATATGGAAAAGGGCAAAGGCAATATCATTATAATCTTCTGGGAAGATAAAGGACATATCCCAAAATGTCTGCCTTAATTGTGGCAAACGGGATCGCGGAAGCGTGACTGCCGTTTGGATAATGCAGACATGAAGGAATTAAAGACGAGCAAGGCTCTGACTTCATATATGTTTGTCAATATTATGTTCACTACTAGTATTAAAATTAGATTTTAAATACTTATTGTGATACATAAATTTATGTATTGATGTTCAGAATCTGTTTTGAACAAGACACTGACTTCAATAGAGATTTATCTGTGAATTGGAAACGGGACGAAAGTCGCTGTTTTAACCGTAGAAACCTAATTTTAGGAACTACCCTTGGGTGTGTATCTAAATTAGGAAACTGTTATAATGTAACTAGTTTGACTAGAAACATTATCTTTATATCAGTGTATAACCCGCTGCGGGTGAACCTTTATATTCTAGAACACTAAAGTGTTTCATTATATAAAGATGATATTGAGATAAACACATTAAATGTGAATAACAGAATTTATATTTTGAATATAAATAAATCTCAAATATATAACATGACAAACAAATAGCTCGAACTGATTTGATCAGAAGAAACTGATGTGGCATTGTTGTCTGGGACACAATCAAACAGGACTAGTATATCCACACTTTTGAAGAGTGGGTACTCGGACTAATTTGATTCTATTCAAATAAAGTCTACGAATCTAGTTTATTGGGTAAAGTGTCTAAAACACTGTTTACTTGGTAAAAGTGAAAATGCCACCGATCTGTAAGCCCTAGTTCATCGTGAAGCAAGTGGGCCCATATCTAGCTAGGCTAGAGGTGGATATGAATATTTCGTGACCTATACGGATGTGGCATCGCGTTATGGTTATGTGTTTCTTTTGAAACACAAATCGGAAACTTTTAAATTTCGACACGAAATAGACAAACAGATCGGCTAAAGTATTAAATCGTCACGGTTAGACCGTAATGGAAAATACTTAAGCAATAAGTTTCTAATATACTTGAAAGAGTAAAGTATTCTTTCAAATGAGGACTCCTCCCAGAACACGTCAAAGTGACGATGTGTCCGAATTGAGTAACCGAATTTTGTTGGACATGATAAGGTTAATCATGAGTCGCTCTGAGCTATCATTTCCTTCAACGGTTAAGCTTTAAACAGTGCAAGAACTTATTTTGAATAAGGTTCCATAAAATCTGTTTGACAGATTTCATATTAGATATGAATGGGAAGGAAACTGAGTTTCACATTCCTGATAATTTGGGAATGCTAGGCATATGTTTGGATGATACCAAACTAAAACCCAAATTGGATAAATGCCAAATGTAGGTTATCCTAGGGATACCATAAGTATTGTACTTATACAACTCACATGAGAACAATTTAATTGTTGCTCACCATGCAGTTTTCCTAAGAGGAATACCGATATACAGTGGTAAGTGGGAGGATGGTAAAACTCGATGAAAATCGGAGTAATACTATTCAAGGCACCTATTCCTTAATGGAACACAAATAGTTAATCAAGGATGAAACTATTACCAATAATCTTCGAATACACAAGAACCACGTATGTCGGAGAGATTCAGAAAACAACCTGGGGTATGGGTTTCTGATCTCACCTCTTGAAGATGTCAATCTTATTGAGGTATACCAACTGACTACGTATGAGGAAGTGATACAAGGTATCGACTCCCTATTATGACAAAATGTCATGAATCCGAAATGGATTCCATATATATCAACAAGTTTGGATACTAGTTGATGTACCGCAAGGCATTGTGCCTATTGGTACTCTATAAGTCTTCAAGGAAAACGTACATGGATGGCAACATACCAACGTATAAAGCTAGGCTTTTAGCGGAAATGTATCGTTATCAACATTGTGTTGATTACGATTCAACCTTTTAACTGTTGCCACGGTAAATCCATTTGGATAATGCTTGTTAAAGCTGCATGTTTCATTAGTGAAATATGACAGCTTAACGGGAAAATCACTTTCCTGAAAAGGAAACCTTTTGGAGGACGTTTACAACATCCTGTCGGTTTTGTCGTACAATTTAATTTCTGACTTTTCCCTTCCGACGTCCCTTTCCCGCGGCTTCAAAACTTAAAGAGGAGTGCCTCCATAGGAGACTTCATCGGGACTTATATGCAAAAATGCAGTGCCAACAGTCGCCCCCACTTTGATGGGACTTGTGCAGTGTGTGACAATGACAATCCTATCAAAGTCATACAATGCATTTTTACTTACCTGGCTCGCCAGCTGCCACCTGAATTACCTGCTGTTTCGAGATGAGTTGATGATGCAGTGGACCTCAACCCTGAGACGCATCCCGGAACTACAACTGATGACGCAGTGGGCCTCGACCCTGGGACGCATCCCGGAACTGCTGACAATGGGAGCCTCGACCTTGGGACGCATCCCAATACCGCTGACAATGTGGGCCTCGACCCTGGGACGCATCCCGAAATTGATGATGTAGTGGGCCTCGACCCTGGGACGCATCCCGGAACTACAACTGATGATGCAGCGAGGCTTGACCTTGGGACGCATCCCGAAACTGCTGACAACGGGGGCCTCGACCCAGGGTTCCTTCCCAATACCGCTGACAATGTGGTCCTCGACCCTGGGACGCATCCCAAAACTGATGATGTAGGGGGCCTCGACCCTGGGACTCATCCAGGAACTACAATTGATGACGCAATGGGCCTCAACCTTGGGACGCATCTCGGAACTGCTGACAATGGGGGCCTCGACCCTGGGACGCATCCCAATACCGCTGACAATGTGGGCCTCGACCCTGGGACGCATCCCAAAACTGATGATGATGTGGGCCTCGACCATGGGACACATCCCAAAACTGATACTGATGCTGATGTGGGCCTCGACCCTGGGACTCATCCCCAAAACTGATACTGATGCTGATGTGGGCCTCGACCCTGGGACTCATCCCCAAACCTGATACTGACGCTGATGTGATGGTTCGTTCCCGAAACCGTGCTGTATGAGAAAGGGTAGACCGGTCACCCCCAGTCTCGGTTCATTTTTATGTCATTTGCTGCTCTCATAAGTACTACTTCTCACGAGATAATCCCGATAGCTAAACATATTTTCGTCCTCAAAGAATGCTTCACGTCGAAACTAGAGAACCTTCAAGTATTTAATACACTCAAATCCTCTCGTTTGAATGAGTGATCTGAACTAGACTCCTAGTGTGTGCGTGCCGAGGTTCTTTCGCAGCTTGATCCTTAAGTAAACCAACTCGATGATTTTGTCTCGGAGAATTGGATTAGTGGGTCTAACCAACCGAGATGTTTTGATCATACTCTGTGATTACTTCCTCGTACTTAACGTGATATGATTTTCTTTTTTCTTTTTTTCTTTTGTCTCTTTCTTTTCTTTCTTTTCATTTTGAACTTTCTTTTTCTTCTTTTTTTTTCTATTTTCTTTCCCTTGCTTTTTTTTTTTTCGACACACCTACCCTTTAAGGTAGCATTTATCCTCATGGTGGTCCTAGTACTCGCCCACGGTTAGCTTCACGCTTATCAGTTATAGGTGGTCTATTCTTTTCTTTTCAGAGACTTTTCTTTGGTTTCCAACCATATCACATATCGTAACATAAGTAAACCAGGATGGACATCTTGGCAAACGGTCATTCACTAATCCGCCATCTTCTTAACTAGTCATCTCGCCAACTACTCAGGCTTCTACCGCTAAGATCCCGTAATCAAGTGCTCGCGAGTCTAGCCGAAATCAACTACTCAGAATACCGGATGAGAGCACATCTCGCACTTATCGTTTCTAAGGTTTCACCCTACAGCAAACAATTTCATCACCGGACATATACTTCACTATCAATGACTTCTCTCTCTCTCTTCTTTCTCTCTCCTTTTTTTTCACTCACTCCACTGGAATCTTCCTTTTCGACTGCTGATAATGTGGTCATCGCCCCCTGGGATTCCTTCCTGAAACTGATACTGGTGTGGGCCTCAACCCTGAGATTCTTTCCTGAAACTGATACTGGTGTGGGCCTCAACCCTGGGATTCTTTCCCCAAAACTAATACTAATGCGGGCCTCAACCCTGTGATTCATTCCTGAAAACTGCTGACACTGTACTGTTGCTGCTTCTGGTTGGATTGCATTTGCCGCTTTCTCTTTTTCTTCATTGAAACCTGTGAATAAAAAACAAAACGAAACATAAAAAGAATGCAGATACATTATGTGTATGCATGCATGCATGAATGAATTTCCTATTCTGTTGGGTTAGGTCTTCTGCCGGTGACTGCTCGGTCTTCTTTTCCTCAAGCAAAATACTGCTTCAATCTATCCACGTTGATCGGCTCGGTGAACTCGTTCCCTTCCAATTCTGACAGTTTCACTGCCCCATTTCCCATCACTTTCTGGATTATGTAGGGTCCTTCCCAATTGGGTCTGAACTTTCCTCTCGGATCTGTCGTCGACAGCTTTGACTGCTTAAGTACTAGATCACCCTTTCTGATCTTAGTAGGACGCACCTTTTTATGAACGCTCGAGCCAACCTCTTCTGGTATATCTGCATGTGATGCAAGGACTTCATTCTCTTCTCATCCAGCAGTGCTAACTATTCGAATCTCTGCGAGGCCCATTCTTGTTCGGGTAACTCTGCTTCTGCTAATACCCGCATGGACTGTATCTCAACTTCCACTGGCAGTACTACTTCCATTCTGTAAACCAAAGAGTAAGGCGTGGCTCCCGTCGCTGTTCTCACAAAAGTTCTGTACCCCAACAGGGCTTACGGCAGCTTATCGGCCCAATATTTTTAGTTCACCGTCATTTTGGCTAACTTCTTCTTTATTGTCTTATTGGCTGCTTCGACTGCCCCATTTGCTTGTGGTCGGTAGGGTGACGACTTGTGGTGTCTTATCCCGTACTTCTGTAGCATTGCCTTTGTTTCTCCTTGAAACTGGACTCCATTGTCTGTTACTACATGATGCGGCATTCAATATCGACATATGAGATTCCGGGCTATGAACTTTGTCATCGTCTTTGCTGTAACATTGTGAAATGATTCGGCCTCCACCCATTTCGAGAAGTAGTCTACGACCACTACTATGAAGCGATGTCTGTTCGATGCGTGTGGTCGAATTTCCCAGATCATGTCAATTCCCCATGCTGAGAAAGGCCACGGATCTGATAGCCCATGCAACACTGTGTACGGCAGATGGTTCAAGTTACCATGCGCTTGACAATCGTGACAATGTTTTACTAGCTTTACGCAGTCAGCTTCCATGGTCGTCGACCAGTAAAAACCTTATCTTACAACCTTGCGAGAAAAATTCAACCCGTTCATGTGCGGCCCACATACTCCGGCATGTACTTCTTCCATTACTTTCTGAGCCTCTTCCTTCCTCAGACACTTCAGCTGGATACTATTTGTTTGTCTCTTGTATAGTTCTCCTTTCAAACTCACATACTGAGAAGCCAACTTCTGGATGGCTATCCTGTCTTTTCTGCTTGCTTCTTCTGGGAGTTCTCCACGTTCTAAATACCTCTGAATGTCATAATACCAAGGTTACCCATCATCGACTTCTACTTCCAAGATTCTTTCTATCCCATAAACTGGGTTGCTTACCGTTGTCAACACCATAGGTCTCATCACCAACTTCTCCGGATTTTCCCAAGTTGCGGCAAGTGTAGCCAATGCGTCTGCCATTTGGTTCTATTCTCGCGGAAAGTGCTGGAATTTATAATCGGGGAGGGCCTGTACTAGACTCCTGAGGTGGAACAAGTAAGGTTTCAACCGTTCTTCCTTCAATTCCCATTCTCCTTGCAGTTGTCAGACTACTAACATCGAGTCTCCATAGACTTCCACGCTCTTAGCTTTCAAGGCTATCAATGCCGTCAATTCGAAGGCGCATGCTTCATACTCAGCCATATTGTTGGTTACTCTGAACGTCAACCTATTGGCCATAGGCAGGGTTTCTCCTTCAGGGGTTACTATCACAATTCTGATTCCGGCTCCTTTGCAGTTCACTGCTCCGTCGAAGTACATCTTCCATCCTTGGACTGTTATAGCTTGGATTTCCTCGTCTGGGAACTCAAACTTGTATTGATCTCCTTCTATCGGTTGTAATGCCAGGAACTCTGCTATGGCTCGCCCTTTGATTACTTTGGAAGTGAGGTACTCAATATCGAACTCTGCCAGGAACACCAATCATCTGCCTAACTTCCCAACTATCGAAGGCACTGAATGCAGATACTTCAAAGGATTCTCCTTTGCTACCACTTGGATCTTGTAAGATTGGAAGTAATGACACAACTTTCTGGACGCCCACACTACTGCCAAACAAATCTTCTCTACTTCTTGATAGCTAGCTTCGTACGGAAGCATCTTCTTACTGAGGTAGTAGACTGCATGCTCTACCCCTATCTCATCTGCTTGTACCATCATTGCCCCCAACGCTTCGGGTTCAATGGCCAAATATAATACCAAAGGTTTACCCAGTTTTGGAGGTTTCAAAACAGGAGGTTTCACCAAATATTCTCTGATCTTGTCGAAGGCTTCTTGGCATTGCTCATTCCATTTCTCTTGCTGGTCATTTCCTAGCAATTTGAAGATAGGCTCACATACCGACGTCAACTTGGCGATGAACTGACTGGTGTACTGAATCTTCCCGAGGAATGCACTAACTTATTTCTCTGTCTTCGGTGCTGGCATCTCAGTAATTGCCTTGATCTTCTCAGGGTCTACTTCTATTGCTCCCATTTCAACTGTGTGTCCCAGCAGCTTGCCTGACGTTACCCCCAACACACACTTCTTGGGATTTAGCCGTAAGTTGTATTTGTCGACTCGTTCAAGGAACTTCTCCAGTGCTTCTATATGTCCGCTTCTTGTCTCTGATTTCACCATCATGTCGTCCACATATACTTCAATTCCTTATGCATCAAATCATGGAATAACGTAGTGGCCATCCGCTGGTAAGTGGCTCATGCATTCTTAAGCCCAAACGGCATCACCTTGTAGTAATACGTACCCCATTCAGTAACAAAGGCAGTCTTGTGCTTGTCTTCTTCAGCCATAAGAACCTGATTGTATCCTGAGAACCCATCCGTGAATGAGTACTTGGCAGATAAAGCCGCACTATCAACCAATATGTCTATATGGGGTAAAGGAAATCATCATTCGGGCAAGTCTTGTTGAGGTCTCTGTAATCCACGCACATTCTAACTTTCCCATCTTTCTTCGGTACTGGCAAAATGTTTACTAACCATTCAAGGTACTTTACTACTTCCAGAAATCCCATATTTATCTGCTTCTTGACTTCTTCTCTGACCTTCTCGGCCCACTCAGGTCTCATCCTTCGGAGTTTCTGCTTTACCGGCTTCATATTTGGATAAGTCGGTATCGCGTGCTGGGCGATGCTTCTGTCTACTCCAGGCATGTCCTCGTAGGACCAAGCGAATACTTTGGCATATTTGACTAACATCTCTTCTAATTTCTTCCGCTCTTCAGAGGTAACCTCACTCGCAATTAAGACTTCATTGGGGCTTTCGAGCGTACCAAGGTTGAATGCGTTTGTTTTGGTTGAGTTGATGTCAAATATACTCAAGTCATGCAAATTGAAAGGGAGAGACTCAGACAGGTAAGTGAAATGAATGTCTTTATTGCTAGCAGATGCATGAATACATTCGAATAAATCGGAGAGATAAACATCTTCATCCTCCGCATATGCTTCATCCCCCACAGCCGGGTCTTCCTCGGTTTCCTTATTCTCCTCGAGGGTCAGGCTCTCCAGCTTCATTAGTTCTTCTTCCCACTTATTTTCTTCCTTTTTTACCACTTCTACTGTTAGCAGTTTCTCACCAAGCACATCTTGGAAGATCTCAAACCCCGGTACCATGACCCCATTAACTTCCACTATTTCGGGCTCTCATTGATACCATGTAGCCTTCACAAAGCATTCCATCAGCTTCAACCCTTTCTTCTTAGCCTTCGGCTTATCCTCATCATACTTGTATCCCAAACCCCTACGGGTGGTCTGCCCCTTGAAGTCGGGCAATGCTCCTCCAACACCTGATCCTGTGTCTGGCTCGAACTTCATTTTATACATGATCCTCACCACCTTAGGATCTATCCATTCCTCAAAGGTTGCCGACACTTGGAACCTCTTGAAAGGTTGTATCTCCAAAGCAGCCACATCATTATCCACTTCAGCTCAGATAGTGACAATCTCTCCCCCATACAGAAACTTGATGACCTGGTGCAAGGTGGAGGGCACGCCCCAAAGTCTGTGAAACCATGGCCTCCCCAACAACAGGGCAAAAGTGGTCGGTATTTCGAGCACCGTGAACTCAACCTCATCCTCAATCGGGCTAACCTTGACCACTGCGGCAAAGGTGCCCCCAACAGATCGCTTACTATCATCATATGCCTTGATGATCATGTTGGAGGGACTCAGATCTACCCAACTTCGATAGAATCTTCAAAGGGCAAACATTGTTAGATGAGCCATCATCCACCATTACATAAGATGTATTATTACCTCTCACTTAATCTCTTATGAATAATGGCCTGTTATGATTTCTTCCATCCGCCGGGAGTTCCTCCTCAGAAACATTTATCACTTGCAAAGCTTCTTTTTGCACTGATCCTACAAATATTGCGGGGTTGGCATCCTCCGGTACTATTATCTTGCTCAAGGCCTCAACCATGGCACGCCTGTGCTCATGTGATGCACACAACAACTCCCAAATGCTTAACGGTGCCTGTATTTTCTTCAACTGACGCAGCACCACATCTCCTTCAGCATTATCCCCGTTCTCCGCCACTTCTCTACCTTCTACCAACACTTACTTGCCCTTTTCTGCGGTATCATTGTAAAAGTGCCCACTGCGCGTCATTCCTTTCAACTCCTCTTCATCATTGCTCGAGAAGTCCTCCCATAAATTCTTCCCATGTTCTGTTTCATCCTCACTACTACTATCCCATATCCCCATGCAAAAGGCTTGATGGTCAAAGGTTTGAAGGATAAAGCTTTCTGGTAGGCCGGAGCCAATTATGTAGGTAGGTGGTGGGACAGAGTGATAGTTAGGTAGAGGGTTCCGGTGTGTGTTGGTTGCTCCTTTTCGGGGTCAGATATTTTGTGAGAGTCTATGAGGTCTTGGATTTCATGTCGGAGGTGGGTACATCTGTCGGTGTCATGGCCTTTTTGCTGGTGGTAATGGCAGTAAAGGTTTGGGTTGAGATTTGGTGGTAGAGGGTGCGGAAGTGGTCTAGTCTCCAAGGGTTTTAGGAATCATTGCCTTGTCAACTTCTCCAGCACTTTAGACAAAGGCCTACCCAGGTTAGAAAAACGCCGGTTTCTGATACTGGTAGAAATGGGCTTGGCTCCTGATCGTCCTCCAACAGTCCTCATGTTCAAGCCATAAAACTTCATATTCTCCGCTTATTCTTCCTCGATATCCATGACGGTCTCCCTCAACTGTCGAAAATCATTAATCATGGAGGTCATCCTCCTCAGCTTGCCATAGATAGAGGGTTTGGTGCCCTTGATGATCATTTTAATTTGGTCATTCTCCGAGGGCCGAGTCTGCATTTTCAGAAGCTGGCTTCTCCAATGGTCCATATAATCATTGAAGCTCTCCTCTGACTTCTTCTTGGTATTCTCCAAGTTGCAAAGCGACAAGTCGATCTCCAAATCTGTGACATATTGGTTCAGAAAGGCTTCTGCCAGCGCTCTCCAATCCTCCTTAACCTTCCTTTCAAGGCCATGGTACCACACTACGGGTGCCCCCTCAAGCGACATCCCAAACATCTTATGAACCTAACGCTGCGACAAGCCCACGAAACTCATTACAGAAACATATTGTCGGAGATGGACCCTCGGATCCCCGTTCCCATTGAACTTGGCTATGTCAGACATTTTGAACTGAGCCGGCAGCTGCTCCTCAAAAGTCATCGCCTCATAGTCTAACAAGTCCTCATGCTTACCCTTCAGCTCGCGGGTAACTGATTCCACCTGATTGCGGAGTTTCTGCAATTCAGTCTGAGACCCGGCCATCCTTCATGCGGCATACTCAGCCATGTCATCATCAAAGACGGGGACATCATCATTCAACCCACTCAGAGGGCCCTCACGCTTCTCATTCTCAGAGCCTCCCGCAGCGCGGGGCACAACCATATTAGTCATAGTAGTGGTCAAAGCTTGCAGTTGCTCGGTAACCTTAGTGAGATTAGCTTTCAGTTGATCCATACGAGATCCTTCGTTAACTGATTCGCTCATGTTCGCTAATGGCTTTTTGATGAGTCTTCCCTCTTCCCTAACCCAACGGATATCTATGATGTCTTTTAAAACTGCGAGTCAACATGTATGCGCGCGATGCATGGAATGTATAAGTCGGCCCATTATCATTTTAAAGCATTCAATCATACTATTATGTGGTGCAAACTTGTCCCAGTTGAAAAGGCCTAACATGTTTACACCTTTGCGATAACATGGTTAAACAACTTCAAATTTTAGAAGCTTTTGGCCCAATTGCCACAAAGCACGGACTAGTCCCAGTTTAAATGGCCCAACAAGCCCATACCTCATGACAAAAAAGTCCAACCGAACCCAAATGACGATGGTCTTAAACGCAAGTATAAATGAATAGTTTCTATTGGTCCTACAACTACAGTTGACATATGGGTTTACGGGAGTGTAGACAAAGGCTCTCATTGGTGAAGGATTGCCCACGACTAGGTCTCCCCACTCAAGGGTCCAAGCGACCAAGTGAGCACACCCTTTTTTATACGCTAAGGTACGTGCCAACTAGTTATGATGCGTGACTGACTGTCAAATGGATTTCCTATTGTAGATTCCCCAGAGGGGGGGTGGAGTGAACTCTCTTAAATGCCCAAACCTCTTAGGCTCTTATCGCCATGGTGATAGAAATAAACAACAAGTCCTCCAAATTAGTCCATCACAGTAAGCTTCGAGTAAATGATTATCTAGGTGCCTTCACGGCTTTTCCTTTACAGAAAGGTAGTGAATGAAGGAAGACACCAAACCATTACCTAGCTCTAATAATGCCTTTGATTAAACCCCTTTAACCAACTGTAGACACGGTTAACTAAAGCAGAAATCACAAACATTACAAGACATTATTTTGGGGCCGATTCTCTATCCCCAGTGGAGTCGCCAGACTGTAGGACACAGAACTTGACGACGCTGTTCCAGGCTCGCGGCCTAGTCGGGAGTACGGAGTAGCCCACGGGGGACTAAACCGGAGAATAAAGGAGTTGCCACCCGGTGTGAACCGGGAAAAGGATTTAAGGCCGCACTGACCCCTCGCAAGGGAAGACCTCAAACCATTGGGTTCATAATGAATTTTTTTCGTGATGATTTTTTTCTCTCAAATCCATAATGCGTTCTGACTTATTGCTTAAAAATCCTAAATCTTGATTGGGATATGGTATCATATATCGTTCGATATGTGATTGAGGATGATTTTGTGTCCCAATTTAAAACCCAATAAGAATTCGCTATGATTTTTCGTTTCGATTACATCATATGCCATAATCGAGATTGATAAATTATAGCTCAACGTGACTAATTGTCAACCCTAAGTTAGATATACATGATTTAGATGTGTAAGCTCAACTTAATGGTTATTTGATGAAATACATGAGCTTATCTTGAGCTGTTCTGTACTCAAGGGACGTTGTTTGGTGGTGTAGGGTTCATGGTTTGACCTTCAGGTCCCAGGTTCGAATCTAGGGAGTGTATTTCTTGTAAGAGTCTCGGACAGCCGAGAGTTTTATATGTTCCCCTTAAACCCGAAAGGGGTGGTTTGACGATGGGATTTCCAAAGATTTTTAAAAAAAAAATCTTGAGCTGTTCCACCTCAAATTTAGTTACACCCATATTCATGAAGGTCAGTCATATATATATAAAATTAGGAAAGAGAAGATAGGAATGAGTAACCAAATTGACATTAATGAATATGTATATCTTGTTCCCAATGTTGTGGTTTAGTAACATAAAATTTAGGATTTGGTTACTCAAATCCTAAATTCAAATTCATAAAATGCATTTCTTGTAAGAGCTTGGGAAAGTTTGAAATTTTACCAGCTCCGCTTAAATCATGATCAGATAGAGGCGGTCACGGTTCGGTTCCAGTTCCGGTTCCGAACTGGAACCGAACAGTACGGTTTTCGGTTCCACACTTGAGTGGAACCGAAACCGTAACCTGAACCGGAACCGAACCGTACGGTTCCGGTTCCGGTTCCCTTCGTTTTTTTTTTTTTTTTTTTACTTTTTTGAAAATAAAAAAAAATTGAGATTTAAACATTAATTGAGGATTAGGATTCGTGTTGGACCCTTACGGTTCCAACCGGAACCGCTCAGGGTAAGAACCCTAACCGAACCTGTCAGGTTCCGGTTCGGTTCCGATTCCGAACCGAAACCTGGCCACCTCTAGGATCAGATGATTTGACGACTGAATTTCCAAAAAAAAAAAGAATATGCATATCTTACAGCAAAAGATTACATTAGACTTTTGAGCTCATTGTAGCCTAATTCTCATTTCCATGCAGATAAAGATTACTAAATTGCATTTCAATTTTGACCCGTATGCCAGGTGCATCAAATTTCTAATGTGAATTTTTATTAAAAAATAAATAAAAAAATAAAAAAGTTGGATAATTGAGAGCTAGCGTATGGCAAATAGTCAAAGTGATAAATGATTGTGGATTACACACCCAACCAATGAAAACCTAAATAAAGTCTTCTTTTGAATTATGCTTTACACTCTTTAGGATAGTGATTTTATCATGGAATTCTCGTACTATATTTATCCCTAATAAAAATATTTTTTTATTTATTTAATTTATTATTATTATTTTTTAACTTAGCTTTTAGGTATTTTTATAGCATCTCCAACAATACTCTCTATATTTATCCGAAAATTACATCGTTTTAATTTAAGGAGTCATGTAGGTACCTCATACCTAATATAAAATATTAATTTATTATTATTACAAAAATATTTTAAAATATAATGATAATCTTCAAGAAAAAAGAAATAGATAATATTTAATTAATGAGTTGACAATTTTGATTGCTTTTGTAACATATTTTCTTATCCTAAATATAAGGAGCGTGGTCACTCAAAGTTGATGTATGATAAAGATAACATATAATGTTGAAAAGAAAAATCATATCTCATTTCGTAAATCTAAGATAGAACATTGATTTATCCGTCTCTTGAAGATGTTCTAAGACTAAGCTATTACAATCCAATTTATTTGACTAGTAAAAATACTTTACGATCTTTTTTTTATTCCACAACCATTATTATTTTGATATTAATTTATCGAAAAAATATCAATATCTCTTCACGTTTAGTGAAACTAAGTAATATCTCTATGATATTTTAAAATTAAACGAATCCTCCCCATAGGAGAGTTTTGTTAGAAATATTTTTGTTTTTATTATAAAATATATAGGGGAATTCAATAAGTTTTATTAAACATCAAAAGAATTTCGCTCATTTTACCTCAAGTTATGTAAGATTGTCTAAATACTAGCTTAAACAAATTTAATAAGAAGTACATATGTGTTATCAAGTAAAAAACCACTGACTAAGGGGTGTGATTTGGTTATAAAGGGTTTAGTGAGGATTTGGTTGTTAGGTCATGAGTTCGGGTATAAAGAGTGTATTTCTTGTAAGAACATATGACAATAACGAGTTTTACCCGTTCCGTTTATGTCCGGATTGAGTGATTTGATGGAAAGATTTTCAATATTTAAAAAAAAAACACATTGATTAAATTTGTTATTTACTACCACAACCATGAACGTGACTATTTTTAAGAGACATCATCTCTAATCCTTTTGCGGTAGCAACATTTTCTTTTATCGGTAAAACATGATTTTATTGAAAAATGAATATAAAATCTAATAACGTTTTAAAAAAGATATATAATCTCTTAATAAAATTTGATTTGTTTGAACAATTAAATAATTAACATTGTTCATTTACATAAAAACAACATACGAGAATACATAGTAAATAATAATTTTCCACTCAAAATAATAAAACTTATCAATGAATGAAGACTATATGTATTTTTGAAAATATTAAAGAATTTTATGTTTTTTTTTTGCCCTAAATGTTGAAGTTGACCGGCGTAAACACACACGTATAACGCAAGCGCACGTATCGTTCAAGTA